>PVJI01004327.1:0-110006 GCA_004026765.1 Micronycteris hirsuta
ATAGGCTCACATCCTGCATTTAACCGCACGCAGGCACAGGGGCAGGACGAGACTGTAAAAGGAGCGTAACTGGGGAACAGTTGCATGACATCTGATAGCACGAACTGTGGGCACTGCTGCTCCAGAGCACCGTGGATATGGAATACCGTGTCACGAAAAGTCACTCTCACCATATGGGAAACAGAAAATTAATTATTTTAAAATGAGCTGTTACTAAATGCTTTGGAGAGATTGAGGTCACTTGAATAAATCAATAATGAATATATATGCTATTTCTTAAAGGGGAACATTTATAGATTTTATAACAAGAGCCTTGTTTTAAGGGACTGAGAATTAGAGGGAAAGAGTTCCCTTTGACCTTAAAAATGTCTGAGAATTGCTAGATGATTTAAAATTTAAGTACTCAATATATTTATGTGTGTGTGGTCCAAGGTATGTGGTACTGGTACATTACAGAGTAGTGGCATAATGTTTTTTAGATGAGGTCATTTCATTTACAGTCCACAGAATTCTTCAAATGTATCTTAAGCCTTCAGAGGCTGACTGCATGAATACCTTCTATTGTTTTACTTAGCAGTTTGAACATGCGTTACATATCATGCATGAAGCTGTCTAGTATGTGTGCTGTGTTTATGCTACTTCCAGTCATGTCTAATTTCACACCAGCTTAGGTTGCTTGTCTAATGGGTGCCTTGCTGGCATCCCTGCTCTGTGTAAGAAATAAACAATGTAGCAATTTGTGTATCTTGAAGCCAAAATTAAGAAAAGAAAACTTACCTTAATCAAAATTGTTAAAAATAATTAAACCTTTGAAGTAAACAAACAAAGCTAGGAATCTTTTTTTTTAAAGATTGTATTTATTTATTTTTAGACAGAAGGAGGTAGAAAGAGATGGGCAGAAACATCAATGTGTGGTTGCATCTCACGTGGCCCTCCTGGGGGCCTGGCCTGCAACCCAGGCATGTGCCCTGACTGGGAATTGAACTGGCAACCCTTTGGTTCACAGGCTGCGCTCAGTCCACTGACCTACACCAGCCAGGGCACAAAGCTAAGGATCTTAAAGTGGGAATGAGCCAACTAAATTCTGAATAAATTCAGAAAATCTCTTGAGAGTCTGTTTTGCTCTAGCTGTTACGAAGGATAGACTCTTCCCTCTAGATCAGGAATGCCAGTTTTCCTATCATGGCTTCAGGAGCTAGTGTGGCTCTGGGATACAGCGAGGGCCATGCTGCTAGGTCAGCAGGCAGGAGCCAAGCTAGTTCACGCCACGGAAGCCATCATATAAGGAGCTTTGTGTTTATCCTGAAAGCACTAGGGAACTATATTTGCCTTTTGAAAAGTCTGTTATGATTAGAGTGTGGAGAACTGACACAAACGCACAGCAAGATGAAAAAATTAGAAGGTGGGACACATCGTCAGTCCGTTGATGGGCACTTAGGATGTCAGAGTGCCCAAAGTCTGCAGTGCAGTGAAGTTACCAAAAAATGGGGGGACAGTCTTGGCTCAAAAAATGTTTAGAAATCTGTAAGCCACTAAAATAAATTGGCTTTCCTGGAATCTACCTATAAAGCAACTTTTAGACCTCTGAAAATGCTTTTCTTTGTTACATACATTCATTGTAGATGGGTAACCATAAAAGTAGATTAGACTAAACTATTAGAATCAGTGACTCTGTGAACTCAAAATTTGCTGTTAATAATTATAAATTATTACATCTTTAAATATACAAAATGTTTGTTGGAAAGGAAAAATTCAAGATATTTATCTTTAGAGAAAGGGGAAGAGATGGAGAAAGAGAGAGAGAGAAATATCGATGTGAAAGAAATATAGGACAGGTGCCTCTCCTACGTGCCCCAGCCAGGGACGGACCGTAACCCAGGCATCTGCCCTGAACAGGAATTGAACCAGTGAGCTTTCAGTTTGTGGGACGATCCCCAAACAACTGGACCACCCTGGTCAGGGCTCAAGATCCATTTTAAAACAGTTTTCCTGCCTATTTCCTTAAGGTAGTTCCGTGATTGTAGAAGGGACAAAGAAAAAACTGATGTGCATTGTCAAAAACATCTTTAAAACTATCATACACTTGTTTTATTTCCTATAATTAATTAATAATTATCTATTAGCTTTAATTTTGTTCAGAACCTGAGGGACTGTCAGACCTAGCATCCAACAGTCCTTTTTCTGAGAATCTTTCACATTCAGAGAAGTTTCTCTTCCTCCCATTCAAACCTCCCTCTTCCAGGGCTGCTCTAGCTGTGGTTTAGAGGTGCTGTAAGGTGAAAATGGACAAAGAAAAAAATTCACTGTTTGGTTTTGTTGGTTTTTTGTTTTTTTTTTTTTTTGCTTCTGTAGAATTATCTGTTTTTCATTTATTCCCTTAATCCATCTTTGACAACAAATGACACAGCTATTTTTCCAAAGCACACATATAAATTTGGTTACTTCATAGTTTAAAATGTCAGAATTGTTTTGCTACCCCCACCCCGTTATGAACACTGAGATTGTAAGTTGTTAAACCACATACATCTGCCTTAGAGATCCAGTTGTTCAAAATCAGGAATGTTCACATTAAAATATCTGGATGTCCAAATTCTTCTGAAAATTTGGAGGTCAAACAACATTAGGACTGCAACTCTTTGTGGTGAGTTAGAAGTAAACGAATATGGCTGCCCTTCCTGGACATGAAAGAACTCTTCAGTTTTCCCCAGTCTCCACCGTGCCATAGAGTCCCCTGGAGCCAGCCACTTCATTGTGTTATTTAATCTGCCTGGCCTCTGCTGGGCCTTTGAGATTACAATATTCATAATTCTTGTTAGGCATAAAGTACCTTGTGGGATCCTGGCCCAGCTGACTTTTCTGGACTCATTTTCTCCTCTATACGTGTTCTGTACTCATCCATAACAGTCCTGCTTGTTCAGGCCTTTGCCAGATGTTTCCCGTTATGTGCTACGCTGCTTTTCTCCCTTACACACACACACACTCTCTGTCTCTCTCTCTCTTTCTCCCCCGCTCCCTCCCCCTCTCTCTCCCTTCCCCACTCCTTTCCCCTTTCTTTTCAGCCTGGTGAGCACTTGAGGTCATTTTATTTTGTAAATTGCTTTTCCTTCGTAAGGCTTCTCTATAATGATGCCCAATCAACCTCTCCCTGAAGTTAAGTTCATACTTTTAAATTTCCCAAAGAACTACATTTAAGTTTCTACTTAAATACTTAAACTTCTATTGTAATTCTTACCATATGATATCAGGATTTTTAAGTCTATTCTCAGACGCTGAGGGTCTTCAGAAATATGCCTTGGCTTTATTTTTCTTGTATTTCAGTCACTGGTACCTAGTGTTAAAAGTGGTATAGAGCTGTGCCTTAATAACAATAGCTTAAGCTGAATCAGATTTAATTTCTACTAAAATTTTTAGGCAGTCCCAATATTTAAGCAAACTTAAAGTATGAGGCTAGACTTTTGGAGTTTTTAAGAAGCTGTGACTCTGTCAGGTCATATGTAAACAATTAGATGGGAGAACAGAAGCTTTTCATAGTAGCAGAGCTTTTAGTTAATGATTCCCATGTGGCACCAGTGTAGGTACAATTAGGCACATTGCATATAAAAATGGAAAGAATGCATTTGTTGCTGAACTTCCTACATTTTCTCCTTGGTGAGGCCTTTGATGCTTCTTAAACAACTATCAGTGACATAATTAATTTTTCATAGACTTTAATTTTTAGAGCAGTTTTAGAGTCATAGCAAAATTGAGCAGAAAGTACCCGAACGGTACGTGTTACAACAGTGAACCTACACTGGCACGTCCTTGTCAACCAAATTCCAAGGTTACTGGAGGACTCAGTCTTGTTGTACATTCACTGGGTTTTGACAAATGCATAATGACATACATTTACCATTATAGTATCATTCAGAATAGTTTCACTGCCCTAAAAATCTCATGGATAAAAGAATCTCATCAATTTATTTATCCCCCCTCCTCCCAAACCTCTAAATCATTTCACTGTCCTTATAGTTTTACCTTATCCAGAATGTCATGTATTTGGAATCATACAATATTTAGCCTTTAAGATGGGCTTCTTTCACTTAGTAACATATATTTAAGGTTCCACCATGTCTTCTATGACTTACTAGCTCATTTCTTTTTAGTGCTGAATAATATTCCATTGTCTGGATATACCACAGTTTATTTACCCATTCATCTACAGAAGGACATCTTAGCTGCTTTCAAGTTTAGACAATTATGAATAAAGCTGCTATAAATATATATGTGTAGGTTTTTATTTGGACATAAGTTTTCAACTCATTTATATCTTAACTTCTTATTGCCCACTTCATCTTTTAAGCTTGAAATTTGAGTAGTAGGTTTGACCATCATTTCCAACATCATTTTATATTATACCAGAGATAATTTCAGGTAATTCAAAATACTTAAACTATTTTCTATATTTGTTATTTAATTGATTTTCCTTCATTTTATAGGTATACCAGAATTTTGCTATAAGAAAACTTTTTTACATATTTCTTTGTGTGAATATTCTTACAGCACTATAGCATAAAGATTGCACCAAATTTTGCTGTAAGACCTGTTCTCTGTAAAGTGAAATATATTGTAGAAAACGAGATAGACTTTTTTGTCTACTTTTATAAGTTCTTCTGGCTGGTCTAATAATTCAGTTGACATGAGGCAGATTATCAGGAGAAAAGAACCAAACTCATTTTCTATTTACATACAAGGGTTTTATAAGTATATGGAATCCAAGGACAGATTAGGCAGTGGAGGCTTAGATAGCACTCTGAGCTATGGAGAAAATCGTCTGTGTGGTTTGGGACTTCAGAGGGCAGAAAGGTAGTTCGCAGGGGGATGGAAAAGCAAATGCTTGGTAAATAAATGTTTGCTGAGCCATCTTTAACAATGGAAGCAGAGAGGACTTTGATCCAATGGGCCTTGCTGGCTGCCTCCCTGTCTACCACACCTGGTTCATTTTAAACCACAGTTGTCTGTGACGATAGCTGATAGCTCCCTTCTTGGAGCAGGTCTTCTGTCTGAATTCTTTGAGGCAGCAGCGGAGAAGGTCAAAGAATTTTCCTGAGTGTTTTGTTTCTTAACAATAACCAGCAAATTCTGTTTACCCTCAATATATTGGAGAATAAAAGGAGTGGAAAGGTCCATTTTGAATTCAATCCTAATGAGACAAATTGAATCTGTACTAAATTGTAGCTCTGTTTGTCTGAGGCCTGAGGTCCTAACTGCAGAGTCCCCAGGAGAAGTTGATGATACCAGGAAGAATTGTCTCCCTACTTTTAATTTTAATAAGTTTGATCTTAAAAAATATGTTTTCATTATTTCTAAAGTCACTTAGCAGTTATATTTAGATATCTTGATGCTGGGAATTCTCAATGAAATAATTTTATTGAATTTTGTTCAATAAAACTAAAAGTAGTAATGGGATGGAAACATTGATTCTCTCATGGAAAATGTGACTCTATTGACTGCACATTTGAGCAGTACATTCTGCGTGCCCTCTGGAAAAGGAAATATATTAGTTCTTGGCATTTTCCACTTCTTCTTTTTTATATCTCTTCTGTTTTATATCTGAAATAACTGAAAAATCAGGGGGAGTAGTTCGCTTCAAACTTTTGCAAAGAACAGAATGTTTTAAACTACTAGTATTATGTTTTCAGTTCACTGCACATAGAGAAGTAAATATACCATTGTCTTAATTTTTTCTAGTTGGAATAGATGGGAGAGAACACATAATTCTTTATTTTAACGTTACCAGGACAAAAAATGGAAATAAGTCAAATGTTGATAGATATTAAATTTCAGACATTGGTGAATTCTCTGGAACAATTAGAATTGTATGGGTAGAAGGGACTAAATGATTTGATTTTAACTGCATGAGTTCATTATTTTCATGGAAAATTAGTAGATGCTATTGGAAAATGGAGAGACAATAACTACTAATGAATTGTATGTGATTCATGACACCGTTTTTTTTGAGAATGAAAGAGGATAATCTGTATGAAAGTAAGTTTTGTGTGCCTAGAGCATGGTGGGCCTCCACAGTGTTAATTCCTGTTTTCCCCATGCACCATTTGATTTAGAAGACAATGTCAGTAATGCTTATGTGTAAAGCACTATATTTGGCAGTGTGGCTGTATAATGATAAATAAGATCCTGTTTTCTAGGAGTAGATTTTTATAAGTATCATAAATAGAATTAGTCACTCCTGCCCTTTTGAAGCCGTAATACCCATGACACCATAACTAAGGCCCACATGTTGAACTCCACAGTATATAAGTAAGCCCTTTGTAAATGACCAACACAGTTTGTATCTCAGTAACTGTTATATAAAGGGAAACTATTGGAATCTGAGGGGAGTTAAAGACTTGGGGATTATATTAGTTAGGGGAAATCTAGTGAAGTGGTCAAGTATTGGACTCTTTTAACCTTCAAAAAATGGCTTTACTTTCCTTATTATGAATGTGCTATCTAATATGATAGTCATAAGTCACATGGGTCTGTAAATTGAGTAAAATGAAATAAAGTTGAAAAATTAGTCTCCAGTCTCACTCACCACAGTTGAAGTGCTCAGTAGCCATATGCCAATGTAGTGGGTAGTATAGATATAGAACATTTCCATTATTACAGAACATTCTGTTGGAAAACTATTCTGAAGGTGAGATTCAAGTTTAGCATGAAGTTAGAAGTCATTTGCCAATCTTTTTATGGGTTCTTGTACCCATAAGAAAAAATGAAATGTTTCCAATAAAATATGAGAAAAGGAAATTATAGGCAATTTAGCATATTTTACTTGAATTGATGACGACAATAATAAAGAACCTTTACCGAATAGTTCTACGCTTCATTTATATTATTTAATCATACTCATATATGCATGGCCAATGGAATGCATTATTTTCTATGTTCATTGAATAGAAGAGGAGACTGAGGCACAGAAACATTAAGTAATTTACCCAAAAGTATCATTGCAAGAAGGTGATATAGCTGAGTTTGAACTCAGGTAATTGGACTCCAAAGCCCTAGCAGGTGCCTAAATGGTAATGGATTGAATTAAAAGCCTTTAGAATTTTTTTAACTTGCAACCTAACTTGATTGTTGCCTGAGGGAATGGAGAAGACATTATTGGAATTCAAACCATTCTCTTGTATGTTATTCATCCAATCTGTAAGTATTTCAGGGGCCATGAATATATCTCTTGGGTTATTCCTGTTGAGAGATGAAAAGATAAACTTAAGACTCTTGGTATTAGAAAAGTTAATATGCATCCTATTGGCTTGCACATGATCCCAATGGCTTACCAGCAGTTACTTCTCATTTGCCATCAGAAATATTGAATTCCATACCATGGAGGCTGGAGTACAGCAGTGTGACCCTTGCTGGTGTGTAAGTGAGCCTGTTTCTATCCAGTCTCAGTTCAGTTTGGCAGTTGTTCCCTGCTCATCATTCTGCATTTAGTAACTTTCAAAAATAATTGAAAGGTGTTACTGACATTTTTCAGTTATGTATTTCTTAATTTATGGGAAGCATTTTATATATAATTATATATGAACTTAGTGAATTGTGAAGGCCCTAGGAACATACCCCTTGAGAAGTTAAAAAGTCTAACACAGTCTTTGTTCCTGCTATCATGTTGATTATGATTGGGTTTGAAGGGTCCAGTCGAACCATTCTTTCATGCACTCATCAGTCAGGTTCAGAGGACATAGTATGTAACAGCCTTGTCTGTAAAAACTAATACAGTAAATATTTAAAGATGGTATGTAATTAAATACCGTAGGAGTTCTTTGGAGAATTGAGCAGTAAAGGAAAATTACTATGGAAGGTATATCAGATGAGCTCTGTGTGGAGCTTCTCTGTTGAATCCCCACTTCTTTAAAGATCTTTTATTTATGTATTTATTTATTTTTAGAGAGAGGGGAAGGGAGGGAGAAAGAGAGGGAGAGAAACAGCAATGTATGGTTGCCTCTCACATGGCCCTCACTGGGGACCTGGCCTGCAGCCCAGGCATGTGCCCTGACTGGGAATCAAACCGGGACCCTTTGGTTCCCAGCCCACGCTCAATCCACTGAGCTACACCAGCCAGGGCTGAATCCCCACTTCTTTAGATCTGAAGTGTTCCTTTCCATATCTGTGATCAGTTTTCAGCTATTTAAGTATATACTTCCATGATTACTCAGGGCAGGCAGTTCTCTATTCTAAATCTCTTCTTCAGGATTTCCTTGGCAAGGTGAAAGTTGATTTTATTCATTATTTCAGTTTGTTTTTATTATATTTATTAATATTATTAAGATTCAGAACTGGCTTCTTTCAGGATTTTCATGAGAACCTAGGGAAGTTAACAATTTACAAAATTGTAGAACTGAAAGAGGTATACTTGCTAAGATTTTCAGAACTTCATAAATATTTTTGTGTCAAATGTGTCAAAATACTTTTAAGTTCCAAAGGTACTGAGTGCTGGTATTACTGAATTTAATTCAAGTGAAATCAGACTTCTGCCCTAAGACTCTTAGTTATAAATGGTACGTCAGTCTGGGGAGACCCTCAATTGATGGCTTTTTGGTGTACAATCAGGGAGAATACTGAATCCTGTAAGCTACGTGCTGCTGCTCTCAGCCAATGGGCAGAGGTCCTCCTCCCGGTTGTATGTGACGGCCATGACGGGCACTACGTGTAAGGGTTCATTAGTCATTTGGACTAATGCAACTGACTTTTAGAACATTTTACCAAATAAAAAAATTTCATCTGGATGATGATAGGAAGCTTCCTTTCACACTGTTTGCAGTTTCTGCTCTTGAGCTGAATGGAAGCACTAAATCTAACTGCTCTGGGACAGAAACAAATACTCCATAAATCACATAAATGCTAAATTGCTAGATTAGTGTTGCTGATGTATTTCTCTGCACTGAGAATTTCTAAATAATGAAGTATCAATAGCCAGCTTTCATTTTATTTGTCCCCAAATAACTTTCCTGTTTTTCAGTATGAATGAATTTTAAATAAATGCTTACATTCTGGTATATAATATGTAGATGACTTTGTAAGGACCGCAGGCTTGTATGTAGGGGGAAAATACTATTTTTATTTATACACTCAGTGCTTATCCTTGTAAATTCTTAAAGAGTTGGCTGAACAATGGGGGGGTGGGCTGGTTGCTTGTGGGTATTTTCTCAGAATGTGTCTCTTGCTGGATTAAGTGTGGGATCGATCTGTAGCTTCTTTCATGCAATATGGATATTGTATTCCTTTGTGACATACAGATCGTGCTCCTCACGTCCCTTAGCATGTCCTTAGCTGTGTCAAACATTTTGTAGTTCCTAGGTTATAGTTCTCGTATGCAAAGTCATTTATCCCTTTGAAGTGGCTTCACAAGCTGTTTTTTCCCCACCCAGGGACAGAAGTGGTAGATCTTAAAATGATTCAGTGTTTGGATCTATTTATATTCTTAAAGATGATCTTTGCCTTATTCACATCATAAAAAAGCTTTATAGTCACTTCTTTGGAGAGTTTGTTTCAAAAAATATACTTTTTAATGTTTTGGCTGACATTATTTATTTTGTCTATTTAATATGAAAAGATTAAAAAGTCACTCAAAACCCTACAATTTATTTTGAATTATGTTAAATAAGAAGTAAATGATCCTCTATGCATCAGTCACCTTCCTCAAATATAATTACTATTGTTTTGATGCATGTTCTTCCTGAGTTTTTCTAATTAACATTATATAAATAGAATACTCATAATAAAATCTTTATATGCAATTTAATTTCATATATGTCCATCTACATTGTGTGTATATGTACACACATATGCATATAAATATGTGTATACACAGATATCACAAAATAAAACTGTGAGATGTGTGTGTGTGTGTGTGTGTATCTGTTGGCAAATTACTGTTTCTGCTTAAGAGTATATAATGAACATTTTTATGGTTCAAACACATATATTGCTATACAGGTAACCCCTTTTTATGTATATATCTATATATCTATAGCACATAAAATATGTCTCTGTAGGTATTTGTGTATTCATGCAACAACTTTGATTATGTCTACCCTAAATCAAGTTTAGTCAGCAAATAAAGAGATGGGAGATGGATCAACACGACCTCTAAATGATGTAGTAAGTGAGTGTTTCGGTTGTCTCATCATAAAATCTGTGCTCATGAAGAAGTCTAGTAGTAGTTTGATACTAGCAGAACTTCATCAGTCCACTAATGGACCACTATTTCATTTTGATAACCATCCTTTTGTATGGACTCAACAGTCGACCACATTTGGTTATATTTGCTGGTTCACAGTGAAAAGAGTAAACAGCCTATCTATGAATGTAAATCCCAAAGTACTTCTCTCTTGACCTTTTTTCTCTTCGAGACAAAGCTCTGGGTAGCCCAGATCACCCAAATTTGTGGTTCAGTCTTTCGTGTAGAGTTGCATTGTCTGATTTCATGGAACGCCATGGAAACTGGTTATAGTCTGTTTTTGAAAAACCCCACACAACTCTTTTTAACACTTGGTATGGTGCCAAAGGAGATTTCCTGGCTCAAATTAAGAGAAACTGTTAATAGAAAAGTCTGCAGAGGTTCACACCCTCCCTATATTAAGCTTTTTCTTATCCCAGAAGAGAAATGGTGCAGAATATAAACAATATGTTTCAAGGTCAGGTAGCAGAAATCTAACCAGATTGATTTTTATATTATATAATATAATAATACCCTATGGTTTAAAAGAAAATAGTCTGGAAGAAAGATGGTAGAATGTTATTGTTAAAAGCTTTTTCATATTTTTTTTTCAGTATTGGTGATGGAGACTTGTGATGTTACACAATTCTGCTGCTTTCTTTTTGACTTTAGAGTTACTGTGTGATTTTTATAGTGCATAAATGGATGCACATAAGAATGCAGGTGTGTTATATATTATATAATCACATATCACATTTATGTTTCATTTTTCTTTCACAAAAGAGAAATACGTTTATAAATACTTTGAAATGACAGGCTACTCAGATGGAAGGGAAGGAAAAGAGGCCCCCTGAGCCAGGGGAGGGATGGCTGCTTCTTTACCAGTAGATACTAAAATGTCTGTTCACAGGCACAGGTTTTTATCGTCTCTTAACGCCAGCTAAGTTTTATTGACATTTCACTTCCTTTTCTAGAGTTCTTCACTAACCTATTTATTCACATGAAGTCATCCCAAAGCATTTTGCTGAAAACGTAAATGTATATTTAATGTGTCACTGTAATGGCTTTGCCAGAATTCCTCCAGAGTGAGATTTCTTTTCTTTTTTTTTTCCAGAATCTGCCATTGAAGAAGATTCCGTGCAAAGCCAGTGCACCCTCGGGCTCCTTTTTTGCCCGAGACAATACAGCGAATTTCTTATCCTGGTGCCGAGACTTAGGGGTGGATGAAACATGTCTCTTTGAATCAGAAGGTTTGGGTATGTATCTTAGTCAGAATTTTAACTGATAAAATATTAAAAGTATTGTCTTTGTCAGTACAACTATCAAAACTAACTTTTCATGTGATATCATTTCACACATTAACTTTTAAAAGTTTATAGTTTGTTGTAAATGAGTTTCTGAAGGTAGAAAAATCCATGTTCTGTTACCACTGGTTATCTTGTGGGTGAAGAATAGGAACAAAATAACACAATTAGTTCTAATATAAAATCAGGTAAAGACAATACAAATTGGGAGATATTTGGAAAACATAGGGTTCAATTTTACCCCAGGCTCTAACCTGAATTAGGAAGGCATTAGCTCCGTGTGATCCAGCCATGAGAGGACTGTTGTCTTTCCACTTGTACAAAGGTATGAAAATATCGTTTCCCATACGTTCTCTCTGTTGAAACTTAAGTTTGTTAATTAATTAATTATTTTTTTTTTAGTGAGTTAAAAATCAGTCAAGCAAACGTGAGATTGGAGTAATTAAAGATGATGAAATAAAAGACAGACACCTTAGTGCCCAGGCCTGCTCAGATAATTTTGGTTTTTTGTCTTGTTTTGTTTTGTGATTCAATTTTGCCAAATCCACTTCCAGACCATAGAATGAGCTTTTGTGTTTCTTTGGGACAAAACATACCATGTTCAGTGTTTTGACATTATTCGTGAGATAGAACTGAGTGAAGAAAGGGGACATGTGGGGGAGAAAAACTTTTGTTCCTTGCTTTAAAAAGTCAAATCACAACATCGCATAATACCAAATGCTAACATCAAAGTAAGCCGAGCATCCTTCAGAGAGAACAAGTACTGTGGTGCCTTGGTACTTATTGTTAACTCGTTCTAGAACTCGTCGTGATGAGGGCTGAACTCGACCAGTACCCAACTACTGTGAGACTGACGTGTCAACCTGTTTCATCACAAGAAAGGGGTGATGAGTGGCAAGCAAATGATGAGTGATGAAACTTTTAATTTTTTTATAGTTACTCTATTACAGTTGTCCCAATTTTCCCCCCTTGGCGATGCGTCTTCCATCCAGCCCACCCCCTGCCCCAGTACCACAGTTGATCCCCACACTGTATGTAGTCCACACCCATGGGCCATTCATACATGTCCTTTGACTACTCCCTTCCCCTTCTTCCCACCATTATCCTTCTCCCCCTCCCCTCTGGCCACTGTCCCACTGTTCAGATGAAACATTTTTTTCTCATCAAACTGTGACAAGCTCAGGATTTGACAAGTTCTGAACCCGACAAGTACTGAGGTGCGACTGTATACAAATTGCCTTCCAGTCAGCTTCCCCTGTGCCCCCTGGGCTCACAAAGCAATATTCCCTGTTAAACCTAGGAAATGGATGGTAACAGCTAAAACCTTGGTGGTCATCACGTTTTTGAGGATTATCTCAGCAGAGAAGAAAAATATACGAATTTAGACTAGGAGAACTTTTTATACCTGAAAGAAAAAATAAACCAGAATAATTGCATGATAGCATACTATGTTGAATAGTGTGCTCACTGGATGTAAATTATATGAGTGGGCTTTGACTATTCTTACCATTTCCTTGTATTAAAGTTAAACAACTTTGGTGGAAGGTGTGTGTATATACCTCTTTTTAAGTCCAGTATTAATTTAACAGATAGATTTTTAACTTTTTGGTTAATAGGAAATGCTGTGAATAGAGGGTTATAAGAAGGGAGTGTGAAAAAATATACTTGAAAGATCTAGTATATATTCATTTATATGTAGCCACATAATCAAATCTTAGGAGTACACTCTTCATGTATGGGAAAATAACATCAGGATTTAAAATTCAGGAGTGCCCCTCCATTACCAAAAATCTGCTAGATGGGGAAACTGCTTTATTGTTTATTAATTTGTTCATTGTACAAATTTTCATTAAAGAAGCACTTTTCAGAGACTATAGACCACGTGGATTACTTACTAACCATGAATATAAATGTGATCTTGTCTCAACTTTTTCACTGTCCATGAGCTCTTTTGTTACTTGAATCAGTAAAACTTACAGTTGGAATCAAAGAAGAGTCAGTCTAATAAGAAATTTTTTTCTGGAGTAAATGTCACCATAGCCCAAGGTCTTAATGAGAATTAAATGGAGATTATTTGCCTTGATGGCATTTTAAAGTCCCACTCAGAAAATAAGTAAGACATTTTATCTTGCAACAATAAAGCCTAAAGCAATGTATGTAATAATGGTTGTGGTGTATAAATATGTATTCTGCAGCATTTAAAATTAAATCAAGAAGAATTTTGAGGTGGCCTAGTTCTTCACTGTTTGACAAAATCCCCCGACTTTTTAAAAGAAAATTCATTAGAATTGAAATAGAACTACTGAGTATTTTGTTAAAATATCTTTGATTTTGATTATCTTCTTTGTTATCATTTAGCTTATACCTTAAAATTAAAATGCATTTACATATCCATGAAAGTATAATAAGACCAAATTCTCAAGGCTATCAAAATTTAAATATTATTTTTAATCTTCTAAGTACCAAATTAGAGCAAATATACATTCTCACTTGCTGCTTAATGAAAAGATAAATGTTAAATTTCTGCTTCTCAGAATAGGACATGAGGTGAGGCATAATAGGCCCCGGGAGCTGGAGGAAGGGAGCCGATATTACAGCATTGACTTTAGGATTATTCAGAAAAAAGAGACAGCTGTGCCCATAGATGTTAATGAAAAGCAAGAGGAAGGACAATGAGAAATTCCATTTCCTCACCGGAACCCTTTCTCCTTGGATTTTTCTTATTATGCACTGGAAGTGAGGAAGCGATTGAGCCGCTGCTGATGGCCTTGGATTCTGTGCTTGCAGAATTGACTTTCTTGTAACAAAACCCTGTGTGCTCTGCTTGATGTCTTTTCACACCTCACTTTTGAAAGGGAATTTAGGGCAAGGTTTTTTTTCCCCTTTTTTCTACCTCAAGATTTCATTTCAGTAGCACACAAGATGAAGAGCATCCTTTGTCTCCTAGTGTTTTGAATAGAAAATCAAATGAAAAGATGCCCTGATGAAGGGGAACATCTGTTTGAGTGAATGATAAAGTAGATCACTGTGCTGAGTGTGTATCAAGAGCCTTCTGTCTTTAGCCGTTCAAAGGTCTCTGCCTGCATAAAGCATTCTTATCTTTGTGGCAACTGATATGCTACCCTCGGTTGCAGTGCTTTTTGTATGATTATTTGTGAGAGGATCTTGATTCACAACTCACTCGATCTGTTCTATTTCCACAACAGCTAATGACAAGAAATCTCAGTGGGTGGGGAAGGCATGCCAGGGGTGAACTGGGGAGTATGGACAGCAACTTACTCCGAACGCTTCTCTCATGCTTCTTGTCTTTTTGATTCTTGGCAGATAACTTTCTATGCCACACGCCATAAGCACATACAGAGTACAACCTGCAATTTATTTTCTATGGCATTCTTGATCATTTTTCCTCTGTGAAATGTCAGTTCTTTGATCCTAAGTCCACTACTGTACTGAAGTATTTCCAAAATGAGCCAGCATAGAAAAATGGACAACGGTCATAAACAGCCTATTCAGAAAATACTTATAAAAATCCAATAAAGATAAAGTATTAGACACATTAGTAATATGTAAGTGTAGTTAAAACTATGAAAATTAGCAAAGATGAAGACAACTTTATGTTTAGTGTTGATTGATTACCTAGGACAATAGGATATTCTATATATTATTGAAGAAAATTGGAAATTGGTATGTCTCTTTTGAAGGGCAATTTGACATTATGTATCAGGGACTTCAAAAGTGCTCATATCCTCTTACCAAGTTTTTCTACTTCTAAAAGTTTATCCAAAGGAAATACGTAGAGATAGGCCACAGAATGTCCACTGAAACATTTTTATAATAGTAAAAAATATGAAAATGAACTGAATCTATGACATTTGGTGATGGCTTCAACAAATTGCAAATTATCCAGAAATACCAGCCAGAGATAATATCCTGAGACTTTAAGGACACGGGAAACTTACAATATACTTTGAAACATGATGTCACATATTTATATCTACTAAATAACAAGAAATTATATTTAGAATTTGAAAGAAGGATAAGTAGTAGTTGGGTTATAAATGATATTATTTTCTTCTTCAATTATCTATTAATGAAATCTAGATAGTAAACAGATATGGCTTATAATCTGAAACATGAACAATGAATTTTGTTAAGACACAATTTGAACCAATTTGCATAGAAAACTATTTATGGACATAGAAATTTGTATATCAGTATATTATAAGGGCTGTTTTGCATTATTGGAGGTTAAATGGACATTTCAAGTGACTATAGGCTTTCACACTGCTAGGAGACCAGGTGACGTAAATCTTTATGTGTTTGTTCTCTGCACAGACTTTACGATTTTCCATGGAATGCTCACCCACAACCCCAGTAGTTCAAACCAAGCTGATGTATCAGTGACTGCAGGAGGTTTTATTTTTCATATCTCTGATTTATAAATAATTGGTTCCATTGGATTCCTTTAAACTATTTAGGATTATGCTTTAGGTTAAAAAAGATGCACATGAATGCTTTCTTGAATTTAAAAGTATATAGTCTATCAATCTAAAAATAATATATTCCCCCAATAATTATTTTAAAAGAAATGAACTTTATTTTTAATTGTAGACTAAAGAAAAAAGTGTTTAGAAGGCTCTAGGTGTGAAAGCATTTTAGTTTGGCAGAGATGTAAAAGTTCTTAAATTGTATTAATTATTATTCTTCCTAACAGGAAAGGTAATAATTTTTTGAAGATTAAATACTTCAACTACTTTTTTAAAAATAATGCTGAATATTTTGATATGGCTCATTTTTATTATTTAAATTAAGACAGAAATGTATGATTTATTTTCAATCTTAGTAAGTTTTAAGTCCTGAAATTAATGCTCTTATATGATTTTTTTCTAATATATTTTAAGTAATAAACTAAACTAAGTCATATTCTTATGTGGGGGGATTTATATTTTATAATTTACCTTAGCACACTAATTAGAAATTGCCACATTAGTTTAATTTCTTTCCCCAGAGACTTGTTTATTTTGCATTATTTGTATGAATTCCAGTGAGCTGGGAGATTGGGAGGGGGGGGGAAGATGGGTGGAAATTCTTTAAAAATGCACAGTGTTTTGCTTTCTGTAATTGTGTCAATATCATTATGTTATTGGATGATTATAGGATTTGGAGGCCAGTGACTATTCTTCATCTATTTCTCTGAGAAAGAACCTACTCAGCAAGAAAAGGGTTTGCTATCTGCTGTGCAAGCATGCAAATGTGTGTGATTTGCTTTTCATTTGTATGTGCTGTGTTTGTGTTTGCTGTGTGGCACTGTCTTCTCTTTGATGCATGACTCTGACGTGCGGTTTTACAAAGTCCTTTGTCCTGTGGAACATTGCTCGAGCTCTCATCTGCCTGCAGGAGTGGTGTGACATTGCTGTACGAGAATAAAAATGATTGTGTACGGACTTTTAAACACCGATTTCCATTGGATACTTTCATGTCACCTGTTGCATCAGAAAAAGAATCTATGCCTGCCTTCCAGTGTTTGATGAATCATCATTTGTTGTTATTGTCCATATCGAGGGTATAAGAGAAGTTCTGCAGAAAAAGCTACATTGCTTTGATTAGTGTTATGTAGGCTAACAGTTTCAGGATACCCATTCAGCTCTGGGTTATTTATATTCACTTTAGTTCTATCCCAAGAACAGTTTATTTTAGACTTTTGGTTTTTTTACACCTGTTTTTATAAAATACTGTATTAGCATCTGAATTCACGTTCTACTTTTGACCTCAGAAATTCTTTCCAAATTTAGCCATTTGTCTTATGCCAAGAAAAAAAAAAACATAAGTGATTACAGAATGGAATCTGATCGAAGGAATTAAATGTCTCCTGAAATCATACGTGTATCAGGACTTGATGGAGTCAGGGTTGAGTTAGGAAAGTAGACAGCTTTCTAACTTTTCCAGGATAAATTGTTTTGCTGTACAATATTTAATAATTAAAGTTATACCCTCAATAATGAGAGCTAAACAGTGAATAAGTGCTACCATTTTTATTCTCCCCCAAGCCCTCATTTATAAATGAGAATACTGGAACCTGGAGAAATAAATAACTTGCCCAATGTTACATGGCTTCTCAATGGCTGAGCTAGGATTTTAATTCAGCACCATTTACAAAAAGTTAATGCTTTGAGTTAATTTTAGAAGTTCAAATGATTATTTCAAGTAAAAGGAAATATAAAATATAAACCAAATTAGAAGAGACCCTTGCCTCTTGCTGCTATTCAGAATGATAGTGATTTGATCCATTAAATTAGCATAAGGTCTGTCTACTGGAGAAAAAGGAGTGCTACTTGTGCCGAGACATTTTCAATTTAGTGGCAAAAGCAATGAACTACATTTTATTCTATACAATATATCTTCCATTACTTATGAGATTAGGAATGAACTCCACACTGTATGCAATTATGTGAATGTTATATTCTATTTTCAATGTGAATAGTTATTTGGAGAAATTTGGAGACACACACTCAGCAGTAATGAGCTTGAACGATTCTTTCTTATTGGCCTTTTCTTCTGCTCTCTAGCCTCCCTCGGGTCAGGTTTGAAGGCACCTACACTGCCCTACCTTGTCTAATTGCCTCCTACCTTTAAACTCAAGAATTTCTGCATCATCTGACTGAGAGTCACATGATGGCTGGGAGCAGTTTGTTACTATCCCTTTGCTTTCTAAAGGGCATCTTAGAAAGTGAAGGGATCTTTTTTACCTTATATATCCAGGCAGGAGAAATATGCCCATCATACCTAATGAAGGCTAATTGAATTCATGAATTATTTTCCCTTCATTCATCATCATCACCTCAGTTATCCCAAACATTTATAGAACATATTCCATATATCAAAGCACTTTTGAATAGTTTTAACAGAATACAGGGGTGGGCAAAACTCGGTTTACTGTTGTTTCTATGAAAATATAGATAATACAAGAATAAACTCTGTGTTTCAGTACTCATAACTGTAAACTGACTTTTGCCAACCCCTAAGACATAGGAATTACAACTGACATTTATCAAGTGATCATTGCATTGTTCAGTGCACTGCTTCTTAAACTTTAATATACATACTCATCTCCTGGAGGGCTTGTTTAAATGTAGATTCTGGTTGGTACATCTGGGGTGGGGCCCAATATTTGCATTTCTGTCTAGCTCCCTGCTGATGCCAAGGCTGTCAGTCTGTGGACCACACTTAAATAGCCACATTTATTGAGTGCTTACCATATGCCAAGTGCTCTTCACCACAAAATTACCTCAAAAGGAAGGTGAGATACCTGTCTGAGAGATGAGAAAATCACATAGCCTGAGCTAGAACACAGCCCTCTGACTTGGGGTTTTCATATCCTCAGCTACACCACTCTTCCCAAATCTTAGAACCCGTTCTCCACTCTGGGAAGGTGAGCTGCCACTATTAGTTTATGATATTTTCACAAACACTCTTTAGCCAAATATAGATTTTTTATGTTTTCTTCCTAAATATAAATCTTAAAACCAGTTTCCTTCAAGACCAACATGAGTGTTGTAGTTTCAGTATATGGAAAACTAAATGGGCAAGACAATGTTCATGCTTTCATGTCTTTGCACATCTGTTAACACAGTATATTTAGCAATGCTGTGCATTTATGGTTCGATGCATCTTATCCTTGCAGATTCTGTGACATTGAAACTCTACCCTTTGCTTTAGTGGAAGGCCTCATTTTCTATTCCTGGAGGTAGCAGCATTCTGTTTGACATTTGATGCCCAGGGGATTTTTATAGAATCTAGGTTATAAGATTGAGTCTCTGGCCACATATTTTTGAATAGGGATCTGTGTTACCTCTCCCAGAGGGCTCCGCATGATACGTTGCTTTGAAATGGTTTTGATTATTTAAAAAAGAAGCCTCCAGTGATAAAAACCTTTTTCAAAATAATCACCATTGATTATAGAGCTTTTTATTTGTTTTAAAGAGGATTTGTTCAAAGGAAAGAAAGTAGTAGTGATCCTTTCTACTACCCTTAACTCAGAGAGAAAGACCGTACTGATGTTACAATGATAAAAGGAAAATATCTTTTCTACTGTAAACTTCAATACAAGTAAAATATTCTTTATATTTTTGAAAAGACGAATCAGTCAATGTGTTCAAAATGAGTAGAATATATCATTCCATACAAAAGCTTTAGTGCAAATGCAGTATATTAAAAGTTGCCTTTCTAATCATTCTGACAAAGACATGCATTTAGTTATTTAATCTTCTAAAATACATAATGCATAATCCATTTTGATAATTTATTGGAAATAGACTCATCTAAATGATTTTATTCTCAGGGGTGGAGGAAAATTAATAATGAAATGTTGGTGTTTCACAAAATGAGATGTCTCGATATAATTGCTACTTAAACTTTACTCTTAACACAAAACCATAATAGCTATAGGGTATTTATTTTATATATGTCTATATATGCTGGCCAAATTGACTTATTTAACTTGAATTTGATTAAATTTAGAACTTCCTGTCTTTGACATATTATAAATGATAAAATATTCAAATATAATAGGGCCAGTCTAAATTATACAAATCTAGCAACAGTAATGCTTTTTTTATTCCAAAGTTTCTTCCATTGCTTAGTAGAGTGACTAACACATGATAGGTGCACAAAAAAAAATGTGTATAGGGAAAAATGTGAATTAATTTTGACAAAGTTAAATGAAGATAATCTTCAAGTAAACAATTTTTTATAACAATGAGTATAAAACAATAAAGAAAGCTGACCTTGGACACTTCTTTCCTATATGTCACACACTGTGTCGATTATAACAATAAATGTTATTTTGTGTGATCTTCACAAGAACATTGTGTAGTACACACTATTTTTCCCCTCAAAAAACAGACTTTATGAAATGACATCCCCAAGTAGCACAGCAAGGACGTGTTGGCTCGTGGTCTCCCACACCACTGCACGCTTTCCATCTGTGAGCTTTGGATTAGTGTTTGCTTTGCTGCCAAATGAGTCACCTCGTAGGTAGGATGTACATAGTACTTAAAAACTCTTGAATTTAATTTTATAGCATAAGGTAAGAGGGATTATTTTTATAATTAAATAAAACTTTACCTAATTTGTATCTTGACTTTTCCAGAAATGCTAGGTAAGATTTTACTCTTTATTCTGTTTATTCATTGCCACAGTCACTATCATCACCACATAATTTTTATCATCCTTGATGCTATGAGATATCATACTTATGGTATAATTACTCTGTTCTAGACGTAATGCACCTCTACAGATTTATCTTATTTATTGCTTAGTAGTCATCAAATATTGACTTTTTTTTTGGCTCTTATGGGCCAGGCATATGTGACTAATATTTAAAAAGTCATTGACATGTGAGACAATGTTATAGGTGTGTTTTGAAGCAATTTTATTGCTTTATAAAAGATAATATTTCAAAAAATACTGGAAAGTAAAACCTTATCTTTCTATTAGCATTTTCCTAAGGAATTATACTGAGGAAGAAGTTTGTCTTAAATTTTATAGACTGGTTCTGTTAAAGATATAAATGAAGATTCATGCAATTATTTTTCCGTTTGCTAAATTAAATTTGTAGTGCATCCATGGTAGATTTGATATTTCAGTCTGGGCATACAAAAGCTGTTTTAAATTAATAGTTCTATTGAAAAAACAATGAAATACACAATAATGAAGCATCCTCCATATCACATTGTCTTTCATGCATTACCCATATTATTGTTTTTCTTCAAAATGATTTTTATTTTCCATAAAATTTATCTGTTTACTTCTAATGCTTATATATTCCTCAGAATATGTACAACAAATTGGCTAAGGAGTCATTATACTTGGGCCAACTATGACTTTTTATAGTTAGTTATGGACTTCACATTGACCCAATTTGGTTGGTTCACCAAATTTTTTATATTTTTACATTGTTTTCATCAAGAAATGCATGAGATTGTATCCAAAGCTGCTGGTGCTTTAACCCCTTGCTTCACACAGCTTTCTTTCACTAAAGATGAGAGTTATTAGGCAGGACCTTAAAACTCTTCTTCTCCTCAGGTTTTATGTATTCTTTTTTCTCGCTCAGAACTTCTGTTTGTTATTTGGTACTATGGACCGAATTTTCCAAAAAAAAGTTCAAATCGAAAGAAATTAGTTAGACAAGAAGATTAATTTCCATTTGTTTGCTTCTGTTTTGTGATGTTTGTTATTGTTTTCTGTTTGTAACTGATGCCTATGTGATATGACAGTCCACGAGTTACATGGTGCTGAATTGATTTAATGTAGCAAAAGTTGTGAAGTTTGTGTGATTCAAGCCAGAGACAACTACTGGTGCATTTGATATTGTGGGTATTAAATATCTTTATTTTAAGCCTTCTAAAATTAAATTAATTTTAAGTATTCCCAACTAGGGTTTTGTGACAATATACTAAGGGAAAATCATCCTAAGTGAAAATCATACACATAAAAATCCTAAGTGAAATCATACACATAAAATACAAGAAAGAGTATTTTTTCTATCACCACACACTTGCCCAAAATTCCATTCTGGTGACCCTGGACCAAATATTGCCACTACCTTAATCTGTATAAAGAAGAAATTAGATGTTTAAATTAAAAGAATGGAATAATGCTGGGATATCGAATTATAAAATTCTGCTCTTAATTCTGTTTAAGAGTTAAAGCAACACTGCAACTTTTAAAAAATTTTTCAGTAAGCTGATATATTTATTAATCAGGATATTAGCTATGTCTATGCAAAGACCATTCTCAATGTGATATTTTTCCAATATCTGTTGTCTTTATTAGGTGTTATATAAAATAACATTTAAGAATTCTCTAATCATGGCTTAAAAAGAAATATAAGCTGTACATACTCCTCTGGTAGGCTCAATAAATGCAAGTATTATTTGTCAACATTACTGAATGTGTCCAAAGCAATTGGTAAAGATTTATTAAGTAATCATGTTATATTCAAATAAAATGTTAATGCAAATGATAGTCTTCTAATTTGCTCATTTTATGAGCATAGCTGGCCGATGGCATATATTGTTGTACATTTACAAAGTCTAGTCAGTGTTTCTTTCTAAATTATCACTTAATCGGATTTGATTAAGAGAGGACATTAAATTTCAAGGTATCACTTGACATTTTTGCTTAAAGGATAACAAAGAACTGTGGTGTGTAATTTTTATTCTTATTCATTATGTTATTTCTGCTAAAATCACTGGTGAAAGTAAACCTAGGATTTTAAAAAGACCCATCTTTGTTCCATAGTCTTCTGTGTGCTGTCTGTTTTATAATACCTATCAAGTATTTATGTCACAACTGTAGCTACATATGTTTCCAATATCAACTTACTGAAATTAACTAATTAAAGAAAATAAATTTAGGATGAGACTTACACAGGTAGAGATTTCCTGGGACTAAAGGCTTTGGGGAGGGGAGTTGGACAAAGAGTTTTGACCACTACTTTGGGACTTTAGTAAACTGAAGTCTTCTGTGGGATAGGCTGGTTTTTTGAAATTCAGAGTGAAGACTAGTTAATCTCCTGGGAGCAGGAGGGATGAGAGGGTCAATGGCAAGCCTGTTCCCCACTGAGCTGCTTTACAGTCCCTTGTATCATAAATGTGTCCACCTCTATCTTGTCTTTCAGTTCTCCACAAGCAACCCAGAGAAGTGTGTCTCTGCTTGCTAGAGCTGGGCCGGATTGCTGCCAGGTAGGTCAGCCGACTGCTACTGTGTTAAGACATGGACCATCTCAGCGTCCAAGCACGTGAGAAAACTTGATGGCTTTTGTTGCTGGTGTTGAACCTGTTGAGAAAACTATTTCTACAAACACAATCAGTAGCAACATCTCAAGAACAGCTGTTCAAACCAAACGTGTGCCTCTGATATTCTTAATATCGTGATCCTGTTGTCAAAGCCACTCTTTCTTGGGCATTGGGAGAGAGTCCTGTATACAAAGTTGTATGTGAAGATTGCTCTTTCATTATTGGAAAGTCTAGTCCCATCACTAACTTTCTTTAATCCTTCATCCCATCTCTCCCTCTTTACTCTTTAGTAATAATGTTTATTTTTCCTCATTTTCCCCCATTCACCATCTCATCTCTCAGCCTTTTTCATTTCTGTTACTGAGTGCAGAAATAGTTTTTAAATTATTCTCCATATTTTGATTAGAAAAAGACATAGAATATTATAATTCTTATGTAGAGACATCTTGGGTATCTGTCTTTTGGCAAAAAATAAAAAAGAAGCAATTGTGGAAATCATAATGATACTTAAAGAAGCAGAGGAAGGGACTTTATTAGCTAGCTGGCTTTATTTCATGTGTTCTTGCAAACTATCAAGTAGGGATTCTGGCAGTTCTATGAAGCCAAAAAAAATCAGAAAGAAAGTTTTAAATCTTTGAAGAGGTCGTAATGCAAAATTAAAATCAGAATAAATTAGAAGATGTTTTCTCATCCAGATCTGGGTATGCTTATAGAGTTGAGATCAGATTAACCAATAAGCTAAAATGAGAGCTAACTCTGGGTATAAATTTGCAAAGAGAAATTTATAAAGAAAATCAAGGAAACGAAAATACAGGTGTGCACATCAGCAAATTACAGCAATTGGTAGAAAACTTTCTCCCAATAGATAGACCTTTATTTAATCTAATAAAAAATTAACCTGTAATCAAAATAAGGAACCCAAAGTTCTCTAAAACATCATAGGCAATGTTATTTTAACAAGTTGTATACGAGGTATGCATTTTACTTTACCACAGTAATTGGGTGAAAGAATGATTTCCTTAATTAATTTTTTTTCAAATTTAATGTGACTGATGTTCCACTCAGCAAGTAGTGAACAAATCAGTTTGAGACATTCTGAGCTTTCTCTGTGCTCTTCTACACCATTCCCAGATACTGTGTGAAGGCCTTTGGAGAGGGCTCCCTAGTCTTTAGTCCACTCAGGTCTCGACTTTTCAGGTGTAGTTCAAGCTTGCAGAGTCTGGCTGTTACTTAGAACTCCCTTTCCTTTCTGGGTTGCCTCCTTCTTAGGTTCTGTACCAAGACAAAGGTACCTGTTACTTCTAGAACTCTGGCAAGCCACCCTTCTACCAGTATTGGGGCTTCTGGCCTACAGGACAAATAGTTTTGAGTCAAAGGAATAGCAAGGACTCAGCAGATATCCCCTAAAAGGGGGGAGTTAAAAATACAGGGGTGATGAAGGAAAACAGAAACACTAAAATCTCAGTAAATGACTTGCTGCCACTGAAATGCTAGAGCAAAAGAAACATGGGTGGTCTAGTGTTCCTACGTGACAGGTTAGGCAGAAAGCTTTTCATTTAGTTCCTTGTTTTGATTATACTGTCAGAATATTCTAAAGTGCCAGATTGTTGCTTTAATATTTTAACTATATGAATCTAATAAGCATCATGAATCTGAAAGTTGTGATATAGAGGTAAAAAAGAGGAGCTGCATTATCTACAAAATTAGTTGGGAATTGTCATTTTCTTTTGTATAGTTTATATTACTTGCATGTTTTCTGGATTTACTTTATTTTTTATAATTATATTTTTTGTTACCTGAACACTTTGATTAGAAATCCTGCTAAATTGAGTATTTTAACTATGATTGAGTCTTCAAAGGAGAAGACATAATGCCCAATGACAAAAATCCCTTTAGGAGTCATCTTCCCTCCAACTCTATATCTGGCATAAATTGCCCCTTGCCATAGTACATAAGGCAAATTAAAGTCTTGGTTAATGAAATAGAATCATAATGGTTTGATCAATTTCAAGATGAAGCATCATATGAAGAGTTTTACATTTTGGTCTTTTCACCCAAGTATTTTAAAATTGAGATTCTGGGTTACTCCTTTAAAAAAAAAAAACACTGTTATTGAGGTATAATTGACCTACACAAAGTTGTTTGTATTTAATACAGACAACTTGATGAGTGTGGAGATAATCACAGATCTGTGAAAACATTACCACAATCTATGCCATAACCATATTCATCACCTCCAAAAATTTCCTTCTGCCACCTATTATTATTATAACTGTTATTATTATTTGTGATAAGAAGGGATTGCTCCATTTCCCTCTGTTTATGGTCATGCAAGCTGACAAGAGCAGTATTTATTCATGGTACAAAGGAACTATTACTAATTTCACAAAGGAATTATCTAAGGAGTAAGATAACCCTTACATTACAATACTCAATTTGTAAGTTTTACTCTTTATTTTCTTCACCTACTTGAGGGGTGTGAAGTATTGGACACTCACACTGAAAATGAGAAAATATGCAGAGGTTTTTTCAGGGTGTTATACTTGTGATCTATGCAGCATAAGGTTAAACAGTTGACTATGAATTGGATAGACTGAACATGTAAGTACCAGTGTCTACTGAAGTTTCTCACTACACACTTGAAGATTTCGGTTTTAACAGAACTAGTTCAGTTGTGCTTTATAAACGGCAAACCAATAAACCCAAATCTCTCTCCCTTAGCTCTATGTTGAAGCATATTAGTTAAAGGGAAAAAAAGGGAAAATTCATCCCCTAATCTCATTTTACTCCTACATTTTTAAATAGATATTAAACTTATATCTAGATCCTTATTTTGTGCTTCCTCCTTCCTCAAGTCCTCCATGGGGGATTACATAAATTATTAAGACAGTTTTAGCCAAAAACTAAAAGTGATTTTGGGAGAACTCTTAAGAATCACAACCTTCATTTGTATACACAGCAGATGAGTTTTGAGCATAACAAAGTTCCCAATACAACCTTGTGAGTTTTTATTTTATTACTGGTAGATGATGCTTTTTTTTGTATTTGATTCTAAACATTTCCTTCTCAAATTACATAAATGTCATCTTAAAAGCATCAACATCACTTTGGATATGACTGGCAAAATGTTTCCGATTCTCGGCCCTATTCCCCTGCATGGGGACACTCGGTGAAGCTCCTTTGAGAGCTGTGGGTGTCTCTGAGTTCTGAGAGGGGAGAATGAAACCACTAGTTTGTGTTCTTATGGGTAAAACTTCCTTTTGTTTTCAACTAATTGAGCTGTCATCACTGGAGAGGGAAATCCCTCAATATTTCAGAAACGATGTCAGTTTCTGGGTATGAAATATGCATGCTTGCCTTCTGAAAAGTAAAACATTCAGCAAAGGCAGGTCAGTAAAGCCTCAACAATCTTTTAATGACAGTGCTTTGATCTTGTTCCTAAATAAAAGTTACCATGAACTCAACTTTTTTACAGACTACAGAATTAAGATGAACTTTGCAATAAAAGTAAAACACTTGATATTTGGGTTTGTGGCTATAATCAATAGCCAACATCATAGTGGAGCTTTTTATATTTTCATTTCTGAGAACTTTGATTTTAACAAAATGCATGGCCGTTCAAAAGAAATATACTTTACAAATGAATTTGTTAGTCTTCTATTTCAATCCATGGCCCAGTGAAATGTTACTTAAAAGAAAAATATTTTTATACAAGACTTACTCATGAATTCATCTTAGTTAAAGCACTTGACTCTGACTACTAAGAATATTACATGTTTTCACATGGGTGACATTTTCTTCCAAATCTAAATCTATCTTTAAATTACTTTAAGACAGAATGAAAATGGAGCAAAAACTATCTTGCAAGAGTCTGTGACCTATCTGTTACATGCTTTAAACAGGAGGAGTTTCTAAAATTTGTTCCATTAACTCTACTAAAATCAGCTCCCAATATCTTTTGTTTAAAACTATCATCTCCTAAATTGTTTGAGTAAATTTCCTCATTTGGGGCTCAGTTATTTCATCTAGAGAACAATCTCAAAAGTGTGTCACATGCCAGAAAAATGAAAAGTCCATTTTTTAGAATCTCATCATAAAATAATTACCCATAAGACCCTTCCCTAGCACTTCATAATATTTTTTAATGAGACAAAATCATGTACTGCCCTTTCAGTATCCACACTACTTTCTTATCACTGGGATGTACACAGATGTGGGGATTTGGTCTTAGTGGATCCAAGCTTCTTGCTTTAGTGAGACGCTTATTCAGTTTGAAAGCTACAGCAGCTCCTCTCCCCGAAAGCTTTAAAATCTTGTTGTTGGAAGGAGTAGAAAATAGTATAAATTTGTGAAAACCTCAGAGACAGACTAGAAATGCGGAGTGGTATAGAGTTAATCATAGAAATCATAATGAAGCAGCCTTTGGGGAGCAGAACTAAAAGACCTGTTTGGTGACTGAGTTGGCTTGCAGGTGTGGGCCCCCGACCCAGGGGGATTTCATGATTTACGGCCTGTTGACATCTCCAGACAGACAGGAAGCCAATGAATCGTACTTAAGTGTGCATTTCTGGACAAGCTGACTATACCTTGGGCAGCCTGAAGTATTCAAAAGCCAATATAAGCAGAGATTTGGGGCTTAGTGTTGACTTTCTGTGTTCAGTGGCACAGCTAATTTTCAGCATTCCCAGATAAAGAGAAATCTCCAGGGCAAGATTCCATGTGTGACTGTGTTACCAACTTCATCCAAACTTAATCTGCTTTGTATCAGACATTGAGTGAAACCTATTGTCACTCTAATAATATATTTATTTCACTTTGTAAAGAAAAGAGAAAAACGAAAAAAAAATATGCAACCTGTTCCTGAAAGGTGGCATGAATCCACCTACAATTAAGAATGAAATCATATTTTCCAATTGACCTACTTTATACTTCAAATATGATGTTTTAACTCAGGATTGATATTTAATTGACTGTGACTTCTAGTGCTTTAAATTCCTCTACTTGCACTGCCCAGTTTATGTTATTCTCTTAAGAACATTAAACATAAAACTTTATACCTTGATAGAACTAGGAATTCATAAGTCTAGGGAAAGTAAGAAAGAGTTGCCTGCTGAAGTTCATCCAGTGAGTTAGGAGCAAAGCTGAATTTATGACTTGGTCTGCTCTGCTCCAGCACTGTGGTATTTCTGCTATTCCACACCTCTAGGAAAATTGATTCAAAGAAAGCCTATAGTACATTTTTTAAAGGTTACAAACAATACTAATATAAACAATATTAATACTACTACTCTAAATTTTAATTTTGATGCTGTTATAGTACTTACTTTGGTGGTATAATGTGCTTTCAAAGTAAACACTTTCGCAAAAGTACTTCAGTGCTGCAGTTTTCTGGCGGCGCAACATTTCAAACATCAGTTAATAGCCATCTCAGAGGTCGTGACAGGTGTCAGAGGTTGTGATAGGTGTGCCGTGGGTACTGTTTTAATTCCTCCTAACAATATTAAAATACAAGTCTTAGAGTTTCCATTTCACATGGAGATGAAACAGGCTCAGAAATAATGTGGGTGACGATGCCCCAGTGCGCCAGACGCAGGCCGCTGTCCAATGGCAGCTGCTGTTCTAACGCTCTTCCCCGGCCCGCGCTCCAGGGCTCCGTCTGAGCGCTAGGGCAGGCCGTTTTCACCTCGACATTCCTGATGGGACGCGGACTCCTGGAGGTTAAGTGGTTTGCTCAATGTAAAGAGTAGGCTATGACACAGTTAGCTCAAGTCTACATCAGGGGAGAATGATGCCCAAATCTTCGTGTGAGTATTGTTGCTTCTTGTCAATGGTAATGAAATGCTGGGTTGAGTTCAGTGTAATTAGTGAGTATTGGAAAGTTAAAAAAAATGTATTTTAGTTTTGGATAGGTTTTAAAGTCATCTAGAACATTGGTTCTCAACCTTTTTGGTGCCGGGGACCGGTTTCATGGAAAACAGTTTTTCCATGGATGTGGCAGGGGCAGGGGTGGGAACAGGAGGTGGAGCTCAGGGGGTAATGCGAACCAGGCTCAGCTCCCTAGCCCGCTCAGTCCCCTCCTGCTGTGTGGCCTGGTTCCCAACAGGCCAGGGACCAGTACCTGGGGGTTGGTGACCCCTGATCTAGAACATTTTCTGGTAAAGCATTTATGTACATTTAATATTGACATGTTTTATCCAAGTGGTATGCATTTAAAGATCACAAACACTGCAACCAAGTACGTATTTGGAGCCTAAAATTATTGTTAAATGAGAATACAGGAGTTTTTCCCATTTAAACAGTAGTAATTACCTACTGTGTTCCAGAACCCACGCTAGCTTCTACAGATGCTGTGAATGGGACAGTGGTCTCTACTGCTGGAGAATTTGCAGTCCAGCACATGTTTCAGCTAATGGCCCACTGTGTGGCTAACTGTGTAAAAGGTTAAAATGCAACATGATAAGTGGGGTCTGGTCTTTTAGCCAGTGATTTTTGTAACTAAAAATTACTGCTTCAGTAGAGGCAGTTCTCAAAACAGCAGTTGTTCAGCTGAGTTGTTCCAGCTTAAACTCTTCTGTACTGGATTCTAACATCTTCCAGCAGTTAAAGGGAACCTGACATGTAACACTTATCCTAACCATCTAAATTCTGAAGAAAGTTGGAAAATAAATGAGTGGCAGATGGAACATCAAATCCCATCTTTGTTATTAATAAGGACCAAGTTGATAGATATGCTTATTGTCTTTAACGGAACTGCAGAATTAGGCCAATTAACCACTTAATTGCAAGCAAAGATGAATCAGAGTGGTGGTTCCTATAGAGACCTCCCTGTGGGCAGTTTCTTCCCTAGAAGAAGAAGGGTAAACTGAGTCAAACATGCTCATTTTATTCTTAGACTTACAATTTGATAAATCCTTTAACTTATCAGAGAGGAATGAGTCATGAAGGAGAAAGGCCAGGAATTAAACAAATTGAGCACCTCTCTAAGAATAAAACCTCAAGGGAGAGGAAATTGCTTTTCCCTAAAAATACCTGCTGAACAGTTAAAATAACCAGCCATTAGAATAAGATAGTAATCTAAGCTTTTACATTTAATACAGTTTTAATATATTATTCATCTAAGATACTAGACCTATTGTCAACATATTTATATTCTCTATGTATAGATTATTTACTTTGTAGAGTATCCATAACCTGTGACTTTTCCCTCTGACTAACATATCAGAGAAACTGGCCTCAGTCCTGAAGTCAGAGAAACTTGATTTACATATTTGTCCAGCTTCTCTGTAGTTCTATACGTTCTCTGGATCTGTATCCTTGCCTGTACAAATGAGAGTGTGTAGCTGGATGGTCCCAAAGGTCTTTCTTGGCTCTTAAAGTCTGGAGTTATCTTTGGCCTCCTCCACCTGGGTACAATTGATGTACATCTAAAACACCAAGTGAGTTGTAAGTTTAGCCAAACAAAAATATGACTATGGGGGATAAGAATGGTAAGAATGCTGATAACAGCTACATCTCTCTCTTTTTTTTTTTTGTATAACTTGTTGGCATTTATAATTTACAACAAATAATTTTTAACACATTACTTTAAATTGTTTCTCTTTCTTCTCTGTTCATTTTCTTTCCTAGTAATACTAGACATGCTTTCATTATATTGTTCTTAAGAGAGTAACCTGTATAATCCCTGGTCCATTGTTCCAGAGCCTGTAGGAGGTCTACATTTAACAGTGAACTTCTTCTCTGTTAAATCATTTAAGAATGTTTATTTTGGGGGATTGCTGTTTTCAAACTTGGCTCTGACTGATTTTATTTCCATCTTTAACAAGATTGTATCCAAAATAGCAGTTCAGTTGTAGCACTAATCTCATTTGCTAGTAAATATGAAAGTTGAAGACTAAATTTTATATGGTTATATATTATTGATTCATTAATATATTACATATAGTATTTTATTTAATCTTAGTATGTTATATGTTATATGTCTATTTATATATGTGTGCACACACAGAACAGGTATGTTTTTCCTCTGCTTAAAAGAATGCCATTTAAGAACTTTCCATTTCATGCCAGGAAAAGTTAATGTTATTTTTAAAAATCACCACTTTGTTCTTATAGTGTTCATAATCAGATGTAACATGTGGTAAGTGGATCACTGCAGTTATGTATGTGTGATCTGGTATCTTTTAAAAGGTATGGCGTGGAGCCTCCTGGTTTGATAAAATTGGAAAAAGAGATTGAACAAGAAGAAACACTTTCCGCCCCTTCTCCTTCCCCTTCCCCTTCATCGAAGTCTTCTGGAAGAAAGAGTACAGGAAACTTACTGGATGATGCAGTAAGTAAAATGGGCCAGACTTCTTCTTACCACTTAGTCTTTTTCTTGAATTTCAAAACTCATTCTGTAAATCTCTTATCAGTCTAACCTTTACTGATTTCAATTTCATTGAAATTAGTTAGAAAATCCTATGAAAAAAATTGTAGTTCTATAATTCATTTTGAGATTAAAAACTGAGCCAGTCATTGCAGATAAAGTGTCACTTAATTCCACTGGGTAGTATCTAAAATTTTGCGATAATACATGAACTTCCTGAAAGTTGGCTTTGAAAACACTTAAGTCTGTTGCCATTGGTTTATGGCTCCTCATTCACAGATAAGATGCCTGAGGCCTGAGGTCTTGAGGATTGTTGAAGAAGAGAAAGCAACCTGCCACAGCGATTAGAACTGCCCTGGACTGCCTGCTGTGGGCCAGGTCTAATCTGTCTAGCATTACTTTTCAAGTGCTCTCACCGTCTGTAAGGCACGTTTCTTATTGAGAAAACAGAAACTTAGAAGTTGAATCGCCTGCCGAGGAAAGGAGAAGCGCTTAGATTCCAACCCAATTTTGTCTAACTCCACATTCCTCCACTCAGCAGAGTCCTGGAGGCAGACTTTGGCAGATTAGGATCTATATTCATTATACCCTGTAATCACAGATTCTGGGTGTAACAGCAGACGGGATGGATTAGAACTCTATGGCTATCTCTTTTGACTGTTAAGTAGTTCTTGGTTATAAGTAATGTGTTTGATTATGTGTGTGTATTTACCTCCCAGCCTGTGTATTTTAGTGCAACTGTAAAAAATACTAATTTGTTTTATAGAAAGTAGTAACACCATTCAGTCTAACATCAGAGATGTTAGGGCGAAGTATGTCTCACACACATGGGGAGAGTCCTTAGAAACTAGCAGCAACCGTAATGCCCACCACAGGGAGTAGACGGGACTGGCAAGGACTGCCGGTCCCTAACTGAGGGTCTCCTTCTTCAGAGCCTGAGCTGAGAAGACCTGGGACAGTGGCTGATTGGTGCTACATAATACAGACAGAGAGATTTCCCCATCTTCTGCTTTCCTCCCTGGGACACTCTAACTTACACGGCAGATTTAGATGAGCAGAAATACAACTTTTTTTTCTGACAGCTTGAGAAATTTTATTTCTGCTGAAGGCAGCAAACTTAAACTTAGCCTGTCAAGGTATCTTAGCCAGTAACAATTTAATTTAGCTTTCTTTTGTTTAGTCCACTCAGGAATTAAATGGACAAGGGCATTTTAATATCTAAAACAGTGTAATTGTTGGGGGGAGGAGAGTATAAGTGGGAAAAATGGTAATGGGAAAAATACAATAAAGATAACTAAATAAAATCACAGGACTGTTATTAAGGATCAGTTCCATGCCTTGCTTGTTATAGTATTTATTACTTACTTTATAAGTTAATTGAGTCAAGGATTAATAGTAGATAATAGTGTATTTTTAATATATCGATGTGAACAATGTTCCTCTCAATTATACTTTTTTTATTAGACTTACTTTGGAGTAAGATGTTCCTTTAATCTTTCTCTTATAAATGTATTTCTTGAGGGCAAGTACACTTGATTTAATCCTTTTCCCTTCAGTTATCACTTCTATTCATTTTCTTAAATGCATTATATATAGCCAGAATTCCAGCCAGTGCCACCTTTAACCTCCTAATGAATGACTTACTGAATCAAATACATTGTTTTAGTCCTGAGATTATGAGGCTCTTTTCTGATGTTTGACACTGTTAACCCGTGCATTTTTGACCTTATGCTCCACAAACATTATTGTTACCAGAACAATCAGCCTAAAGGGAGCTCCACTTCGAGGAAAGATACATGGGGGTTCCCTTTAACATCCACGGGTAAATCCCCAGTTCATTTACGTGTCACACACGCCTCCAGGGTCTGGCCTGTGTTGTCTTTCCCAGCCTTCCTGCCCTCCAAACCGGCCCTGGCCTTCTGAAGTATCCGTTGTAAAGATGCCTGCTCACCCCGAAGTCCTAAGGATCTTTTATGCCCTGTGTTTTCCTCATTTGCTTTCCTCACCATACTTATACCTACTCATCTTTTAAATCTACTTTTACACATCTTTTCATCTTTTAAAATTTGGGCTGTGTGCCCTCCGATATAAAGCTTGTCTTGGCATCTCCCATTCCAGGTAAAACTGACTAAGTATTCTTTGATGCCCCAAGAATTTTTATACATTTTAATGAAGTATTTACTTTATTGGGTGTAAATACCTATTATTCCCTATGGGCTGTCCTTGTTGTCAAAGACGAGGACCATCTTTTATTAATCTGTGTCTATTAATGTCATTTTTTCTTGAATAGAGTGTCAGTGTGGATACTTGAGATATAAAAAAGTTTCTTCCTTGTTCTATTTATCTAGAATGACCATGTGCTCTGAAAGTGGGGGCCCTTTGCAGAGGGAGGTGATGTTGCCCCTTGACACTATTTACCCCTGGGAGGGGTAGCTAGAATGGTCTCCTTTCTCCATCAGCTTGTCCCATATGTGGCCATCCACCATCCTTGAGAAGGGGAGGAACATGACAGGAGGGAGAAGGGGGTGGAACAACTGTGGAAGGGATTTTGGACAAGTTTTTCCAATACTCCAGTTTGGAAGAGGTAGGATGAGATAGAAACTCCCTTTAAAATGGCAAGACCATCACGCCGTGGCTGTTCTCCCTACTCCAAGTTCTCGTCTCTCAACTGGAAACAAGGGAGGGGGCTTCACAAGAGCTTTAAATCCCCTTTACAGTTTACCAGAGTTTGGGAACATAACCATCTGTTTAGTTAGGGGGGTGTCATTGAATGTAGGAAATGTGCAAAGTGGCTATTTTTGTACCATTGCCAGCTAGAATGCTATGTTCTGAAACTCTTTAAGCCAGCGCTTCTCCAAGAATGTTTAATCAAATACTAACACCCCCAGATGCCCCGCAGGGAAAAGAATTCCATGGTTAGGTTAGTCTGAGAAATACAGCTTACTGTATTCCTTGTGTAGAGTTTGGCGGTGCACCATGGTATATCAAAGGCACTAGTGAGCTCCATAATGAGATCTTGTTTGAGCTGGAATTTTCCAAATTATTTGGCCACAGAAGTCTCTTATAGTCTCCTACATACTCATTGAAATTTCATTGAAATATTTTCATTCTGTTTAACATTCTGTTTTCATTCTGTTAAATAAAACACCAAAGTGTTTTATTTCAGGGACAGTGAAAGATAGAAACATAATCTGAGCCTCACTAATGATTTAAATCAGAGCTTCGTCAAATTTAAAAAGTAAATAGTTTCTATGGCAATTGCTTCACTGCATGTGAAGCATATGTAGCTGTTGGAAATTGAAATTCATGTACTCTCATTTGCGTTTTAGAATGGGGATATATTATAAAATGCAGATTGCTTGCAAAGTTTCTGTTTTCAGTTAAAAATACTGGCTATTTCTACTCTGGCAAAGTTACTATTTGTATCAAAAAAAAAAAGAAGAAGAAGAGAGGAGGATAAAGAGGGAAAATAAAAGAAGAAAGAGGAAAAAAGAGAAAAGGGAAAGAAAAAAAGGAGTAAGAAAAGCAGACCTGTGTTGAGATATCATGTTCCAGTGACCAATTTCAACAGTAACTGTCAGTTTTGAAACTTTCAGTGTTTCCTCCCATCTCTTTGTTTGCTATGAGGGGAATTGTGGAAAATTGAAAAAACAAATAGGTGGCCCTTTATGTGTATAATACATCTCACCTTCTTTAATCAAGATATCATAAAAGAACACACAGTGGACCCATTCAGATTCATTTATTCTCCCGATGTCCTGATAGAGTGATTCAGCTGTGATAACACGGTGGGGTCGGGTTTAGCTGTCTCTGCACTCCCTCACGTTGAGCTGGTTCCCACACAATGAGTTGAATGCAGTTCTAAGAAACCATTCTTACTTTCTTCCTCTTCTCCATCAACTTCCTCAGTCTGGGGATGAGAGATAGTGTAATTCTGAGTAATCAGGCTCCTCTTGAAATCCCATTTCAGCAGAAAACTGGCTGGGTTCCTGGCCCAAAACGGAACACCTGCCAGACTGACTTATCCCAAGGTAATGTAAGAAGCACAGATGTCATCTGTCACAGTTTACTTAACAATGTATTTCCACTACCCACAGTCTGGCCTTGTCTCTTCCATGTCTGCTTCCACCTCTCACACAACTACAAAAAAGCCCTTGATTTAAAAAAAAAAAAAACGGTCAATTTTCAAAGCTCAGAAGGCATGAGAGAAGGGCAGGCCTCTTGAGAAAATGTATTTCACGCCATTGAATCCCAAGAGTTTCTGTGCTTTGTCTAAGAACACTTCAGGATGGAAGTACTTTTGATACATGCCTCGATTGTCATTGTTTAGTGGAGGAACAACTTGAACACCACTTTACCCTTTGCTTAATTATTGTGTGGCAGGAAAACTGTGCTAAGCATGGCTCTAGTACAGTTTGAGCCTTGTGCTTTTCTATACTGACTTACTGTTCTATTATCACCATCGTGTTCAATGATATCCATTCCAAAAAGACCCTAGAGACAGAATTCTGTTAATACTTGGGGAATGGGTGGATGCATCAATGGGCCAAATATCATATGGTAGAAAAAAATTCAGCACTCAAATACACGGATTTAATCACTAACTTAATGATGATAGGCATTTTTCTCATTTTTCAATGAAAGCTATCTGTAAGATTCTTTAAATCCAGTTTTAATCTGTTGCACTAATTTCCCCCTGTGTCTTGTATAGGCTCATGTGTTTTTTTTATCAATTCATTTATTTACTCAATATGCATTTCTTGAACACATAGTATACACCATTAAGGCATTGTATCTTATTTCAAGGATTTAAAACTATGATGAAATACCATCTTCCCCCATAAGGAACTCACAATCCAGCAAAGAGAAGTTAAGGTTAATCAACCACTGTTATACAATTTGATATGGTAAGAATAACTGTTAAGAATTATAAGTTCATATGTTGGCCAAATTAGGGATTCTCGAAGGGACTGATGAAAATGCATGTCCCAAAGTTGGTTCTCTTTCCCCGGCTACAATGTTGGTTTCTCTTTATGTCTCCCCTGAGGCTTAATTGTATACTTCTTAAGGTAAGTTTTCCTCAGTATCCCTCCACTTTTTCTAGCTTTTCCTCTAGTTTTTTAGGCTTCCATACTTTCTGGAATCTCTCACAATCTAGGGAAAACAAGCTGTTTAAGTCCTTTACAACAGCATACCGGGGAGGTCATGGTACTCTCCCTACCGTCTCCGCTTAGTGGAAGGCCCACTGAAGCCAGACATTGCATCATGTGAGGGAATGATTGAGTGTCTCTGCTGACGAAACTCTAGGAACCATGTCTTTGTGGAGGAAAGAATTTGAGTGGGGAGAGTCCAAGCCAGTGCCTTCAGAAACTAGGTTTATTCTCTCTAGCTTCTCCAATGCAGGCTGCACATAGTTTAGCTATCTCTTCCCAGGAAACTTTGACTCAAAACACAAGAGAGTGTTGTTTTTGGTTGTTTGGTTGGTTGGTTCGTTGAAGAGAGGGCAGTCCTGAGACACAGCATGGCAGGCTCTCAATGAGGCAAGACATAAATGTCAACCTTATTCCTTAAATCATGGACTATGCACTGTCTTCTAATAGTCACAGCAATAAGCACTGTGCACATATCATTTAGATTAGGTATTTTTTAAGAATAGGGAGATAGATGAAGTAGAGATAAATTCTGGCATTCAGACATGGGTTCTATAAAATGCACACGCGACGCTGCCACAGGAGGAGGTGTTGGTAGGTGGCACTTGCTGAGTTGGAGTGAATTATTGGATGAGCCCGGGTGAAGTAGGGATGACTTATTGAAGAAAGTCTCTGAGTGCAAAATGAGATGAAACTACAGTCTTATTTAGAAAAGTAATTTGTTATCACATTTTGAATTGGGTGAAATGCATATTGTTAAATTATAACGAGGAAACGTATGTTAGCCACGCTAACACACCTTCTGCTCTAGCTTTCACTGCAGTTATTTTGGAAACCCAATGCACATGATCTTTTTGATCCTCCCAAAGTGAGAACCCAGGTCATCATTCCTATGCTGCCAGTCAATATGCTCATTGTTATCTTCCAGCATCGTTATCATTGTCATCATCCAGCTCACACCTTAGTGCAGTTACGGGCCTTGACAAAGTGCCTTCTGGGCCTGACCTTTATATAGTTAAATTTAATGTGCTGTTTCTGTGCTCGAACCATGCTCATAGTCTTATATAGAACAAATTTAAAAGCAGGAATGGTCCAGGGGCTTTTGAACCCACAGAACTGATTCATCTAAATGGGACTTGATTAAGGAGAATGAACTTGCCTGCTCTTCTATTTCAGGTGAAAAGGATTTCTGAGGATCCTCCTTGCAAATGCCCAAGCAAATTCTGTGTGGAGAGGCTCTCTCAAGGAAGATACCGAGTGGGAGAAAAGATCCTCTTCATTAGGGTAAAGTTTTACTTTTTACTTGATATCGTGTCCTTTATGAGTCTTTCAGGACTTGAGTTGAGCATTGCAGGAAAACATGATCAATAACTATACAGGAACTCCCCCTGTTGTTACAGTTGGACTTGAAGACATGAGGTATGGATGTTTTAAAATGTATCATATGTAATTACTGCTGAGGGCTAAATAAATAGAACTCTCTCTCTTCTTACATATATACACAAAAACACATACCAAATAGATCGTAGAGCTCGAACAGAATGAGGAAAAGGAAAACCAACAAATTGCTTTTTGTTTGTACATTAAGTTTCAAGGGAACTACCTACACACACACACACACACACACACACACACACACACACACACACACACACACGACCCCATTGGGAAACACAAATCAATATTCTCTCCTGGCCTTTCACGTCTCAACTTCGGGAAGATCATCCTATTGACCTTGGAAATTTTCACATGATTTAAACATGAATTTTTCAAGATGCTTGGGTTATGAACCAGAGTGAGAAAAGCAAAAATTCATTACAGTAACATGGTGAAATGGTGGCTGCCATTTCTTACTCAGCTTTCAGAGGTTGAATGAAGAAACGCGGACCTGTGCCAATGAGTGATTTGGTGGTCTCTGTCCGTTTCACATCGTGGGCAGTTTCAGATTGTAATTAGTGGCTCAATAAAGTAACATGTCAGGGCTTTCACTTGTGATCTGTTTGGGTAATGATCAAGAAAACTTAATTTCTCAAAATAAGTCTGTGACTTTTCATAAGACCAATGATTTTTCTCAGAAATAAGAAAATGAAAAATATAGCAGTGATATATTTCTAGAAACCTTCGATTGATAAGCATAAAGTAATTTCTACCTCATTTTTTAGTCCTTTCCTAAACAACAGTGGTTAGGGTTCAAAGGAGCTCTAGCCTCTTTTCACATGAGTTAGTTACAAACACACTGCTTGTTCGTATTCTATAGAGCAGAGTGATCCGAGTGTGTACATTCAGTACAATCGATGGATATGCTAAACAATGCTTGAACCAGGGATGGCCCAGTAGAAATTTTGTCTCTGTAACGTTTTCTCAATTTCAACTTTTGACCAAAGATTATTTTTAGCCTCAGCTTTTGTTTTTAAAAGTTCAATAACATGTTATTTGAAGAAAAGTTGGATCATAATTAGCCTCAACAATAATGGCAATGATTTTGGATTTTAATCTAATTTAGGTCAAAGTTTATTGATTATTTAAAAAAACCTCAGCCAATAATTGGCATATTTCTTTGGAATAGCCACAAAGGGATATAGTGAGATTTTGTCTCGGGGGGTTTGAGTGCCAATCAGGGAGAATAGACCTCACTAGGGTAAACAGTTGCCCCATCAGGGCCTATTGTTTTCTTGTTCCTTATGATGAGGACAATGTACAGGTCTATTTTAACCAGACTGCCTCCTTTCCCTTTAGTATATTAAAAAATAGTCACCTAGTGTTTCCAAAGATGTATTTCAATTTTACTGTGTTGACCTTCCTCAGTTCAGACTCAGGCCCCTTGAGAATATTGGGCCCTTGAGTTCAGAATCAAAACAGCATTTTATTCATGTGAAAAATTATTCCTTTTATGATAAAAGTGTTGACAAAAACATTTCTAAATTAATTAAGTTGTGTATGTTTATACAAATTAATAAATTGAGACTTTTCCTTCTAATGTACCCTATTATCTTTAGGCAAAAATATATATTACATATTTTTATTTGTGTGTAGAGTTCTACATTTAGTCAGTTGTCAAAGCATTTGATATCTTTATTTATAAATTACATAAATTTACCTTGTTTTTAACCTTTAAGGTATTTTTTTGGTGTTTTATTTTTCTTTTCAGAAAACGGTTTCCTTTTGGTAAAATCTGTGCATTGCATTGTTTATAGAGGAATTGGGATTTGCTTTACTGAAAAAAATTGCATGAACATCCCTAGTGATAGCATTTGAATTAAATACCAGTGTGTTACAGCAGAACATACGGTGCACATTGAGTGCTGTGCTTCCAGGGTTGCAGGTGAGCCAGCAGTGAGGAGTGAGCTGTTGCGTGGTCTCGAGCTGAATGGCCAGCAAGCTGTGGCATCCTGCTGCTGTGGGAGGTGCTTAAACGGCTTCGGTCACTCACTCTCCCTCATTTTGTACTGCCCGCATGTCATTTGAACTTTTTGTTTTACGACAGATTTCACTTCTGAATTAACACATTTTTGCAACCCTTAATTCTTAAAAAGGACTCTTTATAACTGCCTAAATTGGAAAGTTAAACTATTTATCCAAAAAGGAAGACATTCATGAACATATATTTATTGAAATTCTTATCCTTTGGCTTGCTGGGGGCCCATTCCCACCCCGATGCAGGAAAATGATTCTAAAACGCTCCTCTGTTGTTTCTGGTTATCCCTAGAGACTCCTAGCCTCCCATGCTCTTGAGTTTAGGAAAGGAAGTTCTACAAGCAAGCCCTGTCGCACCATTCATTGCGCATTTCTCCCTCTTTTCTTCACTTCAGTGAACGCATGAACTAATTGCGTCTCACTGCCGACTACATACTTTGGCTAGTAATTTTGATTTGTAGCAGGGACTGTATTTAATTGATTGTCACTCTGCACTGACTCACTGTAAGGAGCTGGCAGTTATGACTCAAAATAAAAAGCCCTCAGAGGCATGGGTTTTTAAATGATCATGTGGTTGTTGCTGCTAATATCTTAACTTTATGGTTCTCCGAACACCTGGATTAAGTAGTGAGTGTCTTTAGTCAAATTTGTACACATACTAGGAGAATAATCACCTCATGGTGTCTTCATTGAAGTTCTGCATTTCTTATATTTATATGTTTAACATTTGCATATTTTAAACTTTCTCATATATTTTTTGAGGCTGCTAAATATGGTCATATTTACTATTGGGTTGGCCAAAAAGTCCATTTAGTTTTTTCTGCAAAATAAATGACACATTTTTCATTTTCACCAATAACTTTATTGATTTGGACATTTTGAATATGTCAGCTATCTCCCATGCGGTATAACATTGGTTGTTCTCAGTTGATGTCTCGCTTTGATTGCTGTCAACTTCAGCTGGTCTACTTGATGCTGGAGCATTATCCAGTGAGAAATCTCTAGCATGAAACTTCACAAACTACTTTTGACACATTTCATCAGTCACAGCACCATCTCCATACACTGCACAAGTCTGTTTTTTTTTTTTTTTGCATTTCAGTTGTGTTTTTAACTTTCTTGAAATAATAAAACATAATATGCCAAAAACATTGCATATTTTCTTCCATCTTTGGTATTAAAATGGCTACACAAAAATTCACCAATTTGGGTAAGTTTTTTTAAATGCACACTGATGAAAGCTGTAGCAATACAATCTAACAAAATTGTTTCAAATTAAGTTAAAGACAACTAAGTGCTACCAGACCCATCTTACAGAAAAAGAAACAAAACAAAATGTTTGACCAACCCAGTACATGGTGTCTTAGCTTTTATCCCCTAGTTTTTCATCAGTCTGGAGAACAGCAGTATATATATGGCCATAATGAACCTGGCCATGCAAAGAACGATTCTGTCTTTCGAGGTTGTTCTTAAGACTGTTGACTTAGTTCTTACATAAATAGACTACAATTACCAAAACAATGACTCAGAAAAAACTACCTCTTAGAAACTGATAAATACAAGATTCTTTTAATAAGTCTGCATATAATATGTTTACTCTCAGTTTAACAATTTCATTGCTAACCAAATTCCAAGGTTTGTTGATAACACCCAATCACTTTACTTGTATACGATTTTATGATTATTATGTATGTGAAAGCATCTTCTCTTTATACATTCAAACAGATACAGTAGCAGCAAGTAAGAATGAAAATTTAAGACTCTGAGCAGATTTAAAAAAGAGAGCCCAGAAGACATTTTCTGCAGAGGATATCTTTGCTAAGCATATGTCTTATCTGTGGGCTTCTAGAAACTAGTGTATGAATGGATATTTTGTGTACATGGCTATGTAGTGTGCATTTATGTAGATGCATCCAAATGCTTATGTAGGCATGTCTGTTTATATGCGTATGTCTCCATTTCAAGGCCAGGGATTAATCTCTATCCAATTATAAAGAATCCAATAGTGCCAAAGAAAACATCTAAGTTTTTTTACTTTTAGACAATCATGCTAATAATACCCTGCCTAAGTAGGAATTCTCTTGTTTCTAACTTATCAAAAATAATTTTCAAAGCCATGTTTTTGCTCCACACCTTCCAACATTGTTTTCAGTTAATCTGGTGGACAAGCAAGATAAATGCAGCTAATTTGTTTTTATGTAATGAAGATACAAATTTATTTTCCTCCAAGGTCTATTTCGGTTAATTTTCAGTGACTTTTGAATTCGGATAGTGATGATACAACTTCCTTCTTGATTTCTATGGTAACAGAGATTTGGATATTACCATTTAGCCATGCTGTATACCTTTTAAATGCATATAGTTGGATCTCAGGCCTAATGTTACAATTCTGAGGAGGGCAGAAGTAAGTAAGAATTTTCCTTTGTTCATTTGTTCATTCAATTAGTTGGCTTTACGTATCAAGAAGTCAGTTGGCAATATGAATGTGCGTAAGCTTCTGGGCAAGGTTTCTCAGAAGCCATATAAAGGTCTATGCTATTTTATTTGCCAACCTCAATTCGACGATGACAATATTCTATGTAAATAATCTTACAGTAAGTGTTGAAAGTGATCCCCACATCAGCGATATCTGTGTTACCTGGGAGCCTGTTGGGGTTGCAGACTCTTGGCCTCCCCCAACTTGTAAATCGGGAACTCTCTGAGGGCAGGGCCGGGCCACTAGTATTTTAGTGAGCCCTGCAGGTGATTCTAAAGTTGCTGAAGTTTGAAACCACCAATCTCAAAGAAAGAAAGAATGATATAAAGGAAGAAAATTTTTGTAAAACACCATAATTAGAAATCATGGCATGTCTGATTATAGAAGACAATAACCTTTCGGGTACTAGAAATGATCATTGTGAAGACTTGTATGTATCCTTGTGAGAAAATACTGAGGATATAATATTAAGTGGCAAAAAGAAAACAGACTTTGAAATTGTATTTACCTATAAAAATACCTCTGTGTAGAAGTGATATATGGTTATGATTAAGGTTTGAGGGGAATAGGAATAATGGGAAATCGTTTTTAATTGTTGAAGGCATAAAATTGGAGTGAATTTTTTTGTTTTGCATTTACTTTTGCTGATGACATTAACAATATGAACTCTTCAAAAGAACAGTCAGCAACCTGATACAGTTGCAAATTTGAGAATAAATAAAAAGACTTTTATAAGCTGTCATATTAATTAGCTGACGGCTTGTTTTTCTGGTCCTTTGGCTAAGCTTCGTCTTCTGGAAAAGGGTAGGGAGGTTTATTGGAGTCATGTGTTATAAAGTAGGGAGGATTTAGCTTTTTTTTTTTTTTTTTTTGTGCAGTTGTAGCATACTTTTCCTTGGCTGAAGCTTTTTACCCTTTCTTATCTTCCTTTGCTATTTTATCTCTCCATTTTGAAAACTCAGATTGTTAGGGATTAGTACTAAAAGAAACACAAACATCTGTATAATTTTCCTTCTCTCTGCAGACCCCATAATTGAGCCACATACTCAGTTTTCTCTCTCTTAGGCATGAAAGCTTTAATTATGATCTCCCTTTCCTTTAAAGCTTAATCGTTAGTGTCATGCAAATAACCTAATGTGATAAACTGACCTGTGGCACTGTGATAATCTGATTTGTAGACAGCTCTAATGAGTAGACTGTCCACGGGGTAAGTCATTGCTCGGATGCTCTGGCCGGAAGGCTTTCTGGCGCAATAGCAAGCAAGCCAGAGGGCCATATGTTGTGAGGCAGCTGACTTTTTGTGCTTATATTGGGCGATAATATGATGAATATATATGTGTGTGTGTGTATATATATTTTACTTAACTACAGTTTATCACTACCCTAACGTTGTACTTTAACATTGTTCAAGGTGTGGTCCAAGGAATAATAGTTTCAGAAGATGTTCAAAGGTATTATTTATAAAGAAGGTATTATTTATCATGATAAAGAGTCTCAACAGGCTTCTTTAATTACTCTTATTGTTGATAACTGCCTCTGTTAGCCTCTGTCGGAGCATGTGATAGATCTCATTTCACTTCTCATCCCAACGTGGTAGAAACTGTTGCCATTCCCATTTTATAGATGAGGAAGCTATAACATGAAGGTTGAATAACTTCCCAAAGATATAAGCTAATAAGTGGCGACAGAGGGTTTCAAAGGCCCAACTCCTGAATTTACGCTCTCTACCACTAAGAAATACTGATGTGTTTAACTGGGATTATCTGGGATTTCTTGGAGGGATGAATACACTTCTGTGACCTATTAATCCCATCATACCTAGTGAGATGTATGATGCAGCGTTTTGCAGATATATCTGCAGGGTCCTCTCCCATGTTCCCCTCCACCCCCCTGAGCATCATCCTGGGCTAGAAGGTCATGAAAACATACTTTGGGAAAAGGATGATAAATCGAAGCAAATTTTAAAAAATAATTTGTAACACAGAATTATACTGAATTGAAAGTTTTCTACATATATCAGAGTTAAAACCCATATATATATATATAAGAGTACTACTAGGAAATACTGAATTTATAGCCATTTTTACCCTAAAGTTCCATTTGGAAATGATGATGCAAGAGAATGACTAGAAAACCTTTAATGGAAAGGCAGCTGCAATTTAAAAAGTATTATGCATGCCAGGCATTTTAGCAAGTGCTTTACAGACATGGTCTCCCTGAATCCCCTCTACCACACAGCTGGGGGTTGTTTTATCCTTTTGTCACAGGTAAAAGACAAAAGTCCCTTTTCCCCCAGACCTAGAGAGGCCAGGTCCGAAGTAAGCAGCATGATAAAACTAAAATTGAAATTTTGATTCTTAAACCCATAAGAAACTCCACTTCAAGCTGCTTCCCTGTGGCATGTCATTGAAATGCAAACATTTTATTCACAAGTTTAGTTCTCTAAACAAGAGCTGCCTCTTTTTTTTACAATATATGTAAGGTTCAACTATATAGTTGTGTATTCCTTATACCATTTTTGCTTTAAAAATATCAAAAATGCAAAACGCTTTACAACCATATAATCAATAGTGCCTACTGTAAAGAAAGGGACATAATGTGTTTGCCTGATTCCATGATAATAATAATAAAAATGATAGCAATATTTATTAGGTGTTTACATGTATGCCAGACACTGTTCAAGAAGCTTTAGATGGTGGATCTAGGTTAATAGTCAAAACCAATTAGACCTGTATACATCATCGGATGTATTATCTGTCCTGATCTCTTTTTAATAGAAGTCAGAAGGTAAATCTTTTATATTGCCAGTAAAGTCTTGTTGAGCCTTCTTGCTAATTGTAGATATTTTTAAAATTGAATTAATATTATTTCAAGTCATTTTTTATTGCAGACCTTCATAGTTAGGTAAAACTGTATGACAACAATGCAATATACAGATGATGTATCATAGACTTGTACACTTGAAACCTATAAATCTTATTAACCAATGTCACCCCAATAAATGTAATAAAAAAAGAAAATAAATAAATGAAACAAAATCTTGCAAGGAAAAAAAGAACATATGAGTTTCCATGCTAGCACCCTAATTATTCAGGGTATTTTTTTCCATATTTTAACAAGTGTGACTATTTAAAGAGCCTAAAGAAAAGATCATGAATAATTTAATTGGAAGTCAGCAAGGGGATTTGAAATGCTATGGAGTCACCTTCTTTGTACGACTTCTAAATGACATCGTCTCAGATAAATGGAAAGGTCACACACATTGTTATGGACTCATTGTAATTTCTTCTTTACTACAAAAATTCTTCAGGATTATACCCGTGTGGTAAAAATCAACGCCCTGTAACAAACCAAGCAAAAGAGGCATCGGAGCTCTGTTGCTATAGCAACCCACCCTGGCAATGTCTTCTGGGACTCACTCTCAGGGAAGGTCCAATGGTAGTGAGTTACATTACTTCATTTTCTGCTCTTATGACACATTGATTTATTGTGAGTAAAAAAGTATCATGGTTCAAATCGCATACCTTTCCTGGTAATGAAAATGCGATGTTATGTAAAAATGCAAAGGAGTTTTAAACAAGTAGCAAGCACAATACTACTTCCATTTATCTTAGTGGGAACATTATACAAACAGCCATTACTCAGCAGCTGAATGTCGAACATTCATTAAAAAAAACATTACTATTAACCTTGCTTTAACTGAGCAATTTATGACAGCAGTGATAAGGATTTCAAAACTATCTAATGGTTTACATTCATTTCTAGGAAAAATATGACCATGTTTGCCTCTGATGTATGCAAAATCTCAGGTAACAAGTAGAGCGCTCTGATCCACGGTGAGAGGCACATGGCTGCTGTTAGCACATGAGTATTCCAGACTGGATGTCATTCTTTGCCCAACTGCCTCAAAAGAACACTAATTCAGGAAAAATAAGCAGCAACATTTAAAATGTATCAAAACACTTTCATTTCAGTTTTTTAATTTTTTGCGCTTTTATGGGTAACATGGGTATAATGCACCCTTTGGTAAACACATCTTTCAAGGGACTTTGAAAGTGTTAATAAATCCTCTTAAACTCTCCTTTCTGAGAATGGTATCTGTCCTACATGAATGCAAAATAAGCAAAGAATGTTTAACCATTGCTGTAAAAAGAAATCAGCTGTTAGGGTATTGTTTTTCTGAGATTATCCCTTGACATTGGAAACCTTTGAACATACAATAATGTAAATTAAACTTTGTTGAAGATTGCACCCAACACTACATTTGACAACACTTTTAAAAGCAAGAAAAAATGCAAGTTGTTACCTCTTATAAGAATGGAAAGATTAGTTAATATATATGGGCATATCTCTCGATTCTTATTTAAGTTAGAGAAGTCACTTCTCCTTCCATGGAATTGTTAAGAGGTATATCAAGTGTGAAGAACAGTAAACAAATGAGAACTCAAAGCCAAAGATACTTTTCCCCTGGGAATTTGCTATTATTGGCCACTTAGCCAAGCTTGTGTCTACATTTCACCTGACCTGGGAAGCATCCTTACTCATCTCCAACCGGATTAGCAAGGTTAACCTGCCTTTTAGTTGTGCAGCACACTTGTGACTCTCTTTCACTTTTCATCAAGAACAAATGGACACTTTTTTCACTAGCCACACATCAAAATTATTTAAACTTACAGAAGCATTGGAAAATTAAATGGCTTCACTGAGAATGTGCACAGGTCCTATGATCTGTATTTCCAATTTCTGCCTTCCTGCCATTAAGATAAATTTGTTTTATATGTATATACACACACACAGACATAAATGTATGTATTATAATGTGGTGTGTGTATGTGTTGTGAAAGGCACAGTGTGAGAAAGTTGAATTAATGTAATTATTTGGCATTTTGGTTTTAAGAGAAATATGAAATTGATTTTTCTGTGCCTAAAATTTAAACCCCTAAGTCAAGAAATGGGTGCCAAAAATAAACCTTTTATTTTGTCTACATTTCATCACATATGCTATTTAGTATTCACGGAATGTCTTCTGTGTGTCAGGTGCTTTTCTGACTACTTTCTCCTTGGATTCTTTTATTTAGCCCTCACAACTTTTTGAGACAGGCACTATTATTATTTCCATTTTAACAATAAGGAAACCAAGCATTAGGGAATTAATTTCTTGCCGATGGCCACACAGCTCTAAGAATCACACCCTTCTTGGACTTCAACATATCTGACTTGGGAGCTCACGGTGTTAACTCCAGCGTCTGCTCTCATTCTCTTTCAGACTATCTAGTCTCTTGGCACATCCTGTTGTGAGTGTCGCTCCCCAACCTCTCAACAGCCATCAATAATTAATTGGAATTTAATGTGCAGCTCCTAATTTGCTTACCCATTTTGCTGGTGTGCTTTGACAAAATATGAAGTTTAATAGACAATCCCTGCTGGAGAGTCAGAAGAAAATACCCAGGAAACAGAATATTTAAAAAAAAAACAACAATAACGACCCCCAAGAAAATTCAGAAAAACCAACCAGAATGCTTTTCACATTGTGTAAAGTACTATGTATTTATTGATTTTTTAAATATATATTGACCAGACTTGAAAAGTCTTCCAGAAGCAAAATGCATTCTGGAAATGAAGAAACTAAGGAATATTTTTAATTAAATAGATTTGCTTTTGTGAAGTTAAGATTAAATCCTTTAATTAGGTGATATATGAAAGGAGTTTCTGAACATGCTGTGGTGGGTAGGGAGGTGAAATTGTCTTGTGTACCTTTTTATACTTTTATGAAATGGTCTAAATTAGACCAGACGAAGTGCAAACTGGAAACTTTTGGCATAGCAACTCATGCTTTTAAAGACAAGTTCTCTGAAAAAATGAATGTCAAGCAATGTTTAAACAACATTTTTTCTTAACTGTTTTTATCCTGATATTTGATGGCGGTAATGAATGTTTTTTATATGCTTTGTAAGTACATTCACTTATACATCATCTCATTTTATTTTCATTACTACTCTTTGAGAAAAATCTGTGTGATTGTTAATTTTCATATCTTATTGCATTGGGGAAACCAGATAATAAAGATTTAACAACTTTCCCAAGCCAATCCAGCTGTGGTTGATACCACATTAAATCATATTATAAATTTTTATATATTAAATTCTACATATTTTAAACTTCACACAGTAAAATATCCATTTGGATTTTCTAATCTTAACAAAAATAGAGACACTTAATTGCTCACTAAGTTTTTTTTAGAATTTTTTTTTCTGTTTTTGTTTTTGAGTTAAGGATTTGCCTTGCATTACACAGCAGACATGATATAGTATTGTGAAATTGTAAAATTCATAAGCTTTTTCTAGTCCTTCCTTTCCTAGTCTTCCCAACAAGGACATTTCTTGGTTTATATGTTCTATGCTTATATAAATGTGAATGATTTTAACGATTAAAATATGATTTTTTTTCGTGAAAGGAAACAATGAAACAGTTATACACAATATGTCATGGTCTTGAATTATTGATGAGTCTTCTGGCAGTCAAAGAATAAACCTGTGAGAGATCTGTCATTACAAATTGTATATAGTTCTCCTATGAGCTTAATTTGACAAACAGGATGCAGCCAGATTCGTTAAGAAACGTACTTTGCAAATGTGGCCATCTTGAGTTTGTTTTGAATGTAGTCAAACATGGTGGAAGTTTTTTCATTACAACAGGGGCTATAATGAAATAGGACTCATTTATTTAGTGCTATCTTTTTCATAAAATCAATGACTTAAGCTTCTGTATGACTTGGTCATTTTAGACCTTGTGTTGCCTTTTTTCTCTAATACTTGACATTTTGAATTTCAGTTCCTCCATTAAAAACGTGGATTCTGGTCCTGGACCCAGCAGGCGCGTCCTTTTCCTCACTGCCATGCCTTTCATTGCAGGAGCCTTGCTGATGCACACAAGTTTCAGTTCACTGGAGTGGCGGGTGTCAATGTTACTAGTGTTAACCTTTTTATCTGAAGCCTGGTTGTGTCTTGTTTTAGGATACATTTTGCCATTTCCTGCCATCTTGTTAGATGAAATCTCTGTGTAGATTCTGGGAGGAACAAGGTATAAGGATTTGGGTTTGCTATTGGCCTTAAGATATATTCTCAATTTGTTAAATAATGAAAATCCCGATGTTACTAAAAAAAAAAAAAAAAAAATCCCAGTGAGTTATTTAGAGATTGAATGCTGTTTCCCTAAAAGAACCACAGCAAGAACTCACTGCACCCCACTGCTGCTCTCCTGGTTGCGGCTTTCTTCTCCATCACCATTTCTTTTACTCACGCGCTCCTCTTGCCAACTCCTGCACTACATTCGCATCTTGTCCTTCTCACACGTTTGACTATCGTAGAGAAATGCTATCCCTCTAGCTCAGAGTTCTTATAATCTAGTTTGTGTTATAGAAAAACTTTAGGGGCTATAAACTCTGGAAAAATTTATAATTTGAGAAATCAGCATGTAAAGGGCTTCTCATCCCCTGAAATACAATCCAGCCAATGTTTTATTTGTTTATTTTCCCAGAAACTGACACCTCGGTTAACAGTCTCTCACTTTACTCTGAACCTGACATTTGTTATTACTATTTTTTTTGAAAAATCCAGCCTCGTGGATAGTCTCTCTGAGACATCATTTGAAAGCTGGTAAAGGGAAAGTCTGATTTAAAATCTGTCTTATAACTTTGACTGCAGGCATAAGGTTCCTGAGAATCCCATCTCAAAACTGGGGCATCCAGAGAACACATTAATTTGTCATCATCCATCAATGTGTTAACTGTAATAATTTTACCCAGTCCAGGACTCATTTTTCAATATTCATGGTCTTTTGATGTCATGGGTTAATAGAAAAATTAGGGAAACTCCTGTGGTCCACAGAACTTTAGGAGTTTCACTAATGTCATGTTGCCTACCCACCTGATAGGCGTAAGGCTAAGGTGGACTTCATTCCCCTTCCACAAGGAGGCACTTGGAACCACAATGTATACATTACAAAATTCCTCTTCCATGGCAACATTTACAGAACACCTTTCTCCCCTCTTCTGTTTCCCTGACGACCTACAGTCCACGTGAGAAGGAATTAAAAGTTTTCTCAGAAGCAAGGGGAGGACTGTCTCTCATATCCAACCTTGGAGATCTCATCTATCTCTTTTATTTGCTCAGCATCTTAGAACAAAAAGAAACCCTCCAATGTACACTGAAAGAATTCCAGGGAACCCCGAATCTTAATTGACATGCTGGCATCAGGGAAGGAACAGGGTCTTCCTTCCTGTGCAGTTCCCATAGATCTGGTGGAACACACATTTATGCATATCAACCAGAGGAAAGAAGAAGATGAACTATTCCAAGGATAAAGGGAAGATAGCCTTGACTAATGGGTAAATTGTAGCTATAATAGTATCTAATCATCTTAAGGGGAAAAATGTTTCCCAAGAATGACTTGACTTTAGAACCATAATAGTTAGAGAATCTGGGGCAGGTCCTTTAATCCTGATTGAAGGGCTTTCAACAAATTGCCTTTCAGATAAAGCAGGTGCCTCTTTTGTGTAGAATGCTGCATGCATACATACATTTTTACTTACAACAGAAGGAGGTGGTAGAATGCCTCGTGGATCACAGTTTTTTTTAGAGTAAATATAATGGTAGGGCCTTGAATATAAGCAAGGGACCAGCATTGGTGAGCTGATGGGTACCAGGGAACTCAGAACAAGATGGCAGGATATCCCCCCAAAGTAGGAATTTTTGCATTGAAAATGATGGCTTCATTTACTTAATTTTTTTTTCTAGGACTTCATTAGACATTCTCTAGAGTCTGGTATGTTTCTCTTGTGGAAATGACTCACAGACTTGATGTTGATTGCCTGAGCAAAATTATTTCCTTACGTGTATCTCTTATTTTTATAGTAAGAGTTCTGAGCAATGAACAGGAAACCAAATGACCCCAGAAAGGAGATCATTCTAGCTTTCGTGTTGTAAAATGCCAATGGTCTTTTTATGTATGCTTCAGTTATCACTTAGATCACTGGGCAATAAAACTTTACTGTAGGAAATGAAACAAAGATGCGAATAGTCAGTCTCATTGTAACTTAAAAAAAAAAAAAGGTTTCTTTAATCTTGTCACAAAAGATCACAGTTTGCATTTTCAGGTAATGTTCCTGTGCCTTTCTGCAATGGAGATGGAGAGCGTTTTATGAACTTCGTATCTTCTTGTTTCAGTAGGGTCTTCATGGTTGTTACTATGTGTCCACAGGCAAGGCAAAGCAGACGTTGAAGGTAATTACTTATTAGATAATTAAGGGGAAACCTCTCCACTGTGCTTTCACTGCGGAGCCTTGACCTCTAGATAAATAATGAGGGAAGTTGGGCAACAAAAAAAGTGAATAATTTAGTGTATTTTTCCTTTCTTCCCTTTTTTTATTTCAGTCAGGTATTCAAATGATGGTTCCCCTTTGGTTTTCCCACCATAATTTGTAAAAATGGCAATCTGGGGCTCGTTGACAGTGAGTGGCAAGCAGTAACCTAGTATTTTTGCCTTTTCTGAGTGTTGTTCCCATGCTCCAGAACATTCCTTCGTTGAGCTTATTATTAAGATTGTTCAAAAGTAGAAATCTTGGTTCAGCTTCCGTATGCCATATTATCTTGGGTTTTGCTTTCAAATATGTAAGATAATATGATTGTGGAATAAAAATGAAGCACCCTATAATTTTCCAGTATTCCCTTTCTACTCCCATTGCACAAATTGCTCTTTGTGGTTTATCACACATGGAACCTCATGGACCCCTGCCAGGTCTCTGCTCCCGACACCACTGATGCATTGGCAGTGCTTCACCGAGCACGAGTAATTTATTGCTTTGGTACAAGGAAAGTTAAAGAAAATAGAAATGGAATATGACTTGAATTTGCAGCCCTGAGATTGCCAGTGTGCATAGAAGGGTTGGTTCATTTTTAGCTTTTAAATATTAATAATTCTGATCTGAAAAGAGCAGCTTACTTGAGTGTTACCTGTTTCATATAAATACAAAATAATCTTTAGAAATTCTCCATTTTATAAATTGTTTAGGATAAATATGTCTTTAAACTACATTGTAAGGTTTAGTTAAGATCTCTAAAACAAGTATTGTTAAATGCGTTTCTTTATGCATAATTTATCCTTCACTTCTTCAACAAATCCATGAGTGTGTGAAATGAGCAAAGAACTATTAGAATTGTTGAAGACACAGTTTCTATATAAACTCTTTCTTTGTAAAGATCATGCATCACAATGCAAAAAATTGGTCATATGCTACTAATGATTCTGACGATGACATATAATTTAATTGGTTATAGACATTAATAATTGACAAGAAGGACAAAGAGGTTAGTTCCTGAAAAGTTACTTCTGAAATCTTCTCAACAAATCTGAAAATGTGCTGTGAAACGTTAGAACACCTGATCAAGGTGGCGGCAGAAACACCAGCCCTAACTCTCCTCCGACCTGCTGAGAGACACTGCATAAGGACTTGTGAAGCAAGTTACTATTAAACGAAGGGAAACCTAAGTCTGTTGTGCTGATTTGGCTATGACAGCCTTGACCCTCACCAAGGTTGACTGAACCACTCTTGTTGGCTGGGTGTAAAGGTTGCCCTTCGGTGTTTAGATGTCACTTGGTTAAAGGGGAAGATGTTGCCTGATGGGTATTTTTTTGTTTTTGTTTTTGCTCAGAGAATATGAGTGTCTGTCTCCTTTTCACTCATTAAATTGCCGCACCTCTCCTTGCTTCTCTTAAAAATAATTTCTTTTTCTTTTTCCTAAGTGTCTTTTATGAGGGCACGAATTGACTTAGAAAGTCAGGAATGTAGTTATGTGAGCTCACCCTAGCCACAATTCTTTGTAATTCAGTGTACGTTGCTAAAGAAAATTCTTGAGGTTCCTATGATCTCAGGAGGCATCCTGGATTTCATAGGGCGGGTTTAGCTGGGCTGCACGCTAGTTATTTTCTGCAGAAGGGGCAGCTCAAACCCCACTTTGGAAAGACTAAAACCAGTAGAGTTCTCTTTTCTCCTTTTCTCTGCCTTCCTCTTTCCCCAGAGAAGAAGAGTTAGAGAAAGAGAGGACACTTTGCTAAGTTTTCAGAGTGGCATCCCCCATCCCGGTTCCGTTTTTCCACTTCGATGCAGACACAAAATGACAGTTGCCCTAAGTGAAGTGAAATGCACAAAAGTCAAGGTCGAAACTTGCTTCCTGGAGACATTTCTCAGAGACCCTGTAACACCTGGAGAGCAGCTTGGAGCTGAGCTTTATCATTGGGTTCTTTTCTGGTCCTGGGACAATCAGAGGGTCGTCAGTGGGTGCAGCCCCGTTTAGGGTCATCTGTCTTTTCACCTTTGAACCTAGACATTGGCAAGCGGGGTTTAGAAGACTTTATCACATCTTGGACCCAAGGGCTGAAATACCTGGAGATCGGCAGAAGCCAAGCCCCTAATTCTGCCTCCAGAAGGCTGCAGTCTGCTGCTTATGGTTCTGATGTGCCACGCACCGCTCCTTGCAGGGGCTCTGCCTTCTGACCCTTGAAGAGTCTTGCTGGGAGGTTTGCCACGCTGTCTTCAATCCTGTCTCATTGTCAGCTTTCCCCTGCTCCATTTCATACACCTTCCCACGGATGGGACTTCTGTTCTCGTTATCTTCACCCCTTATGTGCAACGCCACCCCTCAGTCTTTGTCCCTCCTATGTAAAGCACCTTCGGATCCTGCCCGGTCTGGACAGGGCTGGAATCGGCACTTGTCCTGGGACTTGATTGGCGTGAACTGTTGTTCTGCCTGCCCTTGTTGGCACTTCTTAGATTAATTTGTTCACTTCCAAGATGCCACGTTTGACTCCCTTCCCACAGTGGGTTACAGAAAGGTGGCAGGCAGTTTAGCCATTGAGATTACAGCTGTTTCCACATAATCAGAGGATGCTGAGGGAGGTGTTGACATATTTTAAAATGCCTCCACCCAGGGTTTGCTGCTTAAGACGTTCCCAGTTAAATACATCAAAATGTTGTTGTTGTTGTTGTTGTTGTTGTTTTACATGTATTTTCATACTCAATGATCTCGAAACCTATTTATTCTGTTAGAAGTATTTCTCCAGAATAACCAGTGCTTTCTCATTACTAGGTGCTGGAGCGCCCATAAGTGGCTTATCTTCAACCATGTTCTCTCTGATTTCCTTCAAGTGAGAGGCTTTCAAAACAAGACATATCTTTGATTAAAATGTATTTAGTATGCTATTTTAAATAGAAAGCTTTTACCATGTTTTAAACGAACAATCCTGGATTTTTTTTTCAGCGGCAAAGCATGTGAAGATTTACATAAGAGACACACATTTGAGTTGCTTGGAAGAGTACTAAAAGCAGTACTTGTGGTACATTGACTTTACGAATTTAGATTACGTTGGGGAGACATCAAAATTTAATTTAGATCTCCACCTTTCATTACTCTTTCATGTGATGCATTTCTTAGATTTAGAGTTGAGATCCCCAGTAGTGTTACCTGTCATAGGATTTTTCTATTAATCTGGACTTCCGGAATCAAGAAAAGCTATTAGGAGAAAGAAGTCCAAGATGAGCATCTCGGACGGTAAAGAGAAAGGAAAGTGTTTCCACCAGAATCAGAAAGGAAACAGCGTGCACAAAGGCTCAGAGGCATTGGAGAAGAGGGCAAGGCAGAAAGAGCTAGAAAAGGGGGGAGGGAGACAGAGAGAATGCGGCTTTATCAGAACCCCTAGACACACATCCTGCAGCGTGGGGGGCAGGAGTGGGAGGGGGTGATGGGCCGTCAGGGAAGGGGACATGAGACTGTCAGGCCCAGGGTCAAGTCATGAAGGGCCCTGTATCATGAGACCTCTGGCATTCTCCTGAAGGCAATCTGTAGTTGCCAAAGAATTTTTAGAGAGGCAGACATGTGAGTCAATTATATTTTAAACCACTTAGGCTATAGTGTAGAGAATGAATAGAAAGGGTGTAGAATAGGGGGAGTACAGTCCAGCCATGTTGGCTTGGGGAGTGGGTACGTCATGGCATTGGCAGCTCAGTCTGGAGAATTATCTGATAAAAATTCCAGGTACGACACCTATTCTGACCTACCAGGTGAGGCCCTTTGTCTTGGTGTGTAGGTAGGTTTTTAAAAACTGAACCACTGTTAAATTCATCTTTTCCCTTTAAACAGAATATCTGAAGAGCAACATGTTGATTTTGGCTTGTTCTGACATGCCCACCAGGTGTAGAGGGACTGACTGGGTTTCAGTAGGTCAGAGTTTTCACTACTTAATAAGGAGTTCTTTTGGTGAGAATTTTACCGTGGAATAAAATTGTAAGCTGCTTGTATAAGCTAAAATAGAATGACAGGCAATCGTGTCTTTATGTTTTACAACTGTGGTGAGTTAAAAAAAAAAGCAAACCTTCTGGGTAATATCAATTGATAAGAGTCAAAGAAATTAAGAAGCAGCTGGTGCTACTATCAACACGTTTTGAGGAATTTGTTACCCTGATTCGTTACTCTTATTCTCCAGATGTTACCTTGATTTGCATTTCCAAATCTGCCTGGTGATTGAGGACATGTTTCTTTTACCGTAGCCAGGTTATAAAAAAATACAGTGCTCTAAATAGGCCCGGCAGTGAGACCACGGCATTTTCTATGAAAACTGTTCCTTGGTCCAAGGATCTGCCCCAGAGTATTCGTTGGCCATTTACAAATTTCTTTACGTGAGTTCATGACACATAGGCCCAGAAAGATTCCAGATGTATGACTGAATTCAGAGCTTTGGGCACGTGACAATGCAATTTACCCTTCTGTTAAATCTATGAGTGGCCAGCAACAGATATTAAGCACCTACTATGTGCCAGGCACTAGTGTCGTGGTTAGAGCAGTAAACAGAGCAGCCTTTTTTCATATTTTGGGAGTGAGGAGACAGACAGTAGACACAGAGATCAAGAGTCAGACAGCACAAGGCCAGTCAGGGATGTTTTAGGCTTTGAGCGCCATCCAGCTCAGCCAAGGCGACTCAGCTCCATTGTTGTAGCCCAAGAACAGCCCTAGGCAACACGTAACAAGCGGCCGTGTTCTAATAAAACTATTCACAAAAATAGGATAGGGCAGGGTTTGCCTACTGGGCCACATGTTGCTGGCATGGGTTATAAATACCTAAGCTCGTTTCATGCAGTGATACAGAGGGCAGAGCAGGGTAAGGTGGAGGGGAGGTGCTGGCTGTGACTCTGGCCACGGTGGTTGGGGAAGACCTCTTTGTGACCGGATTAAATCAGTGTCCGTGTGACTCAAGGACAAGTTGTCAGCTTCATCAGTTTACCTTTTAAAAATATGTGTAAGGCTCTTACAGGTAAGTCCCAGAGGGTCGGACTCTGTGGGGCAGCCGATGGGGGCAGGGGGCTCAGCCATTGTGCACCGTGGCCCCCGGCAGTTTCAGGTCTCTCACATGATGGCTCAGCCTGTGTTCATTCATACTTCCTCTGATTTCCATGGCGTTTATGAAGTGATGATACTCAGCCTTGAGGAAATGCAGCGCTGGCCAGTGTCTTTTGTGTGTGTTGCCCTGAAGTGTGGGCACAGTGTTTTGTGCTGGTTTCTGTCCCGAGTGCCTGGTTTGTTTCCTTTACATTGTTGGCACACTACAACTATTGGGTTATCATTTCATGAGGATCAGAAAAGTTAGAAAAGAATGCAGCTAGGATTCCAACAAGAAGTAGCTTCGATGGATCATCTGAGTCACAGCATATCAATGATGGTGAAACCATTAAGTGAAGCAAAGGAAGGGATGTAGTTTTGACTCTCAAGTTGTTTTCTGGTAAGATCTGTGTAGTTAGTTGTTTTACGTTTAGTTGTTGTTAAATCCTGAGCCATATAACAAATTAGATAGGACAGGTTTATCGATAATACGATGTGACTTTTGGCTCACTTGGTTAAAACATGTGGAATAATCTGTCAGATAATGGGTATTGTCTCCTGTGCATGAAGAGTTGGATAGGAATCAGGGACTCAGTTCTTTAAGACTGAGTTGGAGAGGAACCCAAGAGTAATAACTCAAGTAAAATAAAATAAGATGAAATCAAAGGTGCCATAAGACAGCATGGATTCAAATGCAGATGCAGTAATTCATTTGAAGTCCCTGAGTACCTATAATGAGCTAGGCACTGCTGTAGGCACTGATGAATTTAGGTACAAGTGGATCAAAGTGAGCTGGCTTTATTAGGAAAGATTTCATAGAGAAGGTGGAAATTCACTAGTGTCTTGAGAAATGGATGGGATTTGAATGTGGGAGACCATTTTTGGAGGATTTTAGGGTAAGCTCAGTAGAGAAATAGGATAAACTCAAAGGATGTTTGAATACAGTTTTCGTGGCAATCATGCAGAGAGTTTAAGGAGAAATAACACGAGAAAGGTAGGTCGGGGCAATTATGGAGGGACTTAAATGTGAAGGCAGAGACGTGCCATCCAACCTGACAGCAGTAGACCGCAGCTGGAGGTGTTGGACAATGGCATGGTAAAATTGAAAGTTAAGACAATTAATCTGGAAGAGGTTTGTATATAGAATTATAAGTTGGAGCAGGAAGAAACTAAAGACAATGCAATTAGTTAGGAGGTTATTTAATTGTTTATGGGCTATGAGCATTGATTAAAACGGTGACAGAATGGAAAGAATAAGTGGACAATACGAGTATTATTTTGAGGGCTGACTTGATTGGATATTGAGTAGAATAGAAGGAACAGGCAAAGAACAAGCTAGAATTTAGAAAATGATGGTTTTCTTAAGAGAAATCACCTTTTCCCCCCAAAAAATAGTTAAGTGAAGAAACTTTCATGGCTTAAAAGAGCTCTGAGGTCAAGTAATTCTGCCATGGACTTACTGCAAAACCTTAATCCAGTTATTTGGAATCAGTGTCATCTGCGATGTGAGCACTAATAATGCTTATTTTAAAGGACTGGCCATTCATTCACTCATCAGACAGTCCACAGATTCTTTTCTGGGTCCTGAGAACAGAGTAGTGAATAAATAAGACAAGGTCCCTGCCTTCAAGGAGTATACTTGCTAGAAGAGACAGGTTACACTCAAGTTAGCAAGCATACGAGGTGACCTTGGATTCTGGCAGGTGTCAGAAGGAAACGTTTGGTTCAATACAGAGTAACGGGATTCGGGAGGTATTTCTTTAGGGGAATCTCCAGAGAGGGGGCTCTCCCAGGAATTGATATTTGAAGGGACACCAAAACGATGACAAGAAGCCAGGCTTGACAAGAGCAGGGAAAGCAGTGTAGAGGGGACAGGAGGAGCAGGTACACAGCCTGGCTTATCTGAGGGCAGTGTAGCAGGTTTTCCCCTCCTATGTGAGCGAGTCTGGGAAATAGGACTGCTTCAGGCACCTTACCTGCAAGGGTGGTGCTGGGTTGTGGGTCTGTGGGTGGAATTTAGAGCAGATTTAAAAGGAACACCTGCCCTCTAGTGGCCTCTGTAAATTATTGAATCCTTTTAGTTGGCCTTTTTCCAACTCTTCCCAATAGGGTGGAGGATGTTAGAAGTGTGCATGCGCACATTTGCTCAGTGAAATGCATTAATATTTCCTCATGTAGGCGACACAGAAAAAAGTTCCAAGGAGCCAGCTTCTGCCAGAGAGGAAAATTACATTTATTTGTTTATTTTTATAAATGAGAAGGCTTAGGAACAGAGGGAAACAAGAAGTGTTCTGTTGACAGGAATGACTTGCATAATTTAGCTTGGTCTGTTCATTCTTATACGCACTAGGGCAAAACAGTGATCCCATTAAGGATTATTTTTTTTCTCACTTCATTGTTTTTCCGTTGGGGGAGGGAAACCCCTAGAACCAGGGAATACTTTGATTCTGTGGTGTGGGTTTAAATTCTATCTGCTCACCCACAAGAAAATTCTAAAAACCAGGCCTTAGAATTTTCTTTTTCGTGAACACTAGTTGTCATTCTCAGTTTTCCGCCTGGTTTAGGAGGTGACAGTGGCGCTACAGAGAAGAGAGTGAAAAGTTCTGGACCCTGCCCACCTACCTCTCCATTTCTACCTGATGTCTCCCTCCCGCTGCTCCTGCCGTGCGGGACTTCTCTTCATTCATCACACTGTGCTGGTTTTGGCTCAGAGGTCCTTGGAAATACTGTCCCCCTTTCTGGAATGCCTGTCCTTTCTCTGCCCGTTTCCTAACATCTCCTTTTTCAGTTGTTACTCCTCAGGTCCTTCCTCCAACAAACTTTCCTTTCTCACTCGTGTCTCCGTTAAGGGTTCTAATCCTTGTCACGCTTCACCTTCCTTCTTCACTGTTGCGGACCTGAGCAGTGGGACTCGTGTGGCAGTTGCTCACAGATTTCTCTCAGTACCACGTGGTCCCTGGTCCTTGGTCTTGTGTGTGAGAGGTGTGTAAGAAATACAGAGTGGGGGCAAAAGTAGATTTGCAGTTGTTTGTATGGAAAATAATGCAATAATTAACAAATAATGATACAAGAATAAGCTGTGTTTTGCATACTCATAACTGTAAACCTATTTTTGCCCCACTCTGTTTTTGTCAAATATATTGCACTAAAACAGATCTTGTTGAGACAATGCAGAGCTTTTTGAAAGTTGAGGGGCTCTGAAAACCGATGTGGAAAATTGATTTCATTAGTTGGCTGTGAGTAACAGAAACAGGCAAGACGTCAGTGACTTGAAAAAGGTAGAAGTTTATTTCTTCATCACAGAAGTCCAGGGCTGGTTTGATGAGCACTCTGCTCTTCAAAGTGCTCAGGGACTCAAGATTTCTCCAGCTTATCACTCAGCCATTGCTAGTGCTGGGTCCCAGACGTGTGGTGCAAGACTGCCCTCGGCCCCAGGCAGGACCGTGGAGGAGAGGATAAGGAAGGGACGAAGTCCCTGTGCCACTTAAGGAAAGTTCCTGACTCATTTGACTCTCCTGCTTACATCTTGTTGGCTGTAACTTAATCAGGTGGCCATGTCTACTTGCAGGGGAGACTAGGAAAGTAGCCTTTATTCTAGGCAGCTTTGCGCCCAGCTAACGTTTTTATGTTAGATAAAGGTACTAGAGATCGAGTATGTCTTTCCCAGAAAGTCAGGGCAGACATCACAAAGATCAGACTTAAGCTGAACGGCCACTTGGCAGATCACTGAGCATTAACTGGGACCTTCAATTGAAGACTTTGATTCTATAATTTGTAATAAAAATTAAAGGCACATGAGTTACCTATACTGAAATATGTTTTTTTGAATAGTAGTTTTTGGTTTGCTCTTTTGGTGGAATTCATACAGGAGACAAACATACCAAGGATGGTTTTAATAAGGAATAGCATGCTTTTTACAAGAAATATATCAACTTGCAAGGAGTTTAATTCTAACTGGGTTCAAGACCAAATCCAAGCCAAATAAGTCTTTAACTTTCAAAATGTAAAGGAGAGTAAGCAGGGTTTGAACATAAAGAAAAAACAGTGACAGACCATGTTTACAAAGCGCTTTGATTTAGGGACATTTGGCCCTGTAACAGCCTCCCAAGCTGGATAGATTTACAGATGAGAACCTGAGAAATTAAGACCAGGCCAGAATCAGACAACTTGTAAGTGACGAAGTCAAGACTGAACCATGTTCATGCCTGATTTTTAAGTTTTTCCTCCTGTCGCCAAGTGCATGTCAAAACCTGATGGGGGAACATGTGGAAATTTGGATGAGAAAAGACGCATCTGCAAAATGTCTTTCTGGTACGGCAGGCACTAGGTGGAATTGCGATGTTTAGATGGATATCTGGTGTTCTTTAGTCATAGTCTGTAGAGAAATTTCATATGGAATCCTCCATCGTCGGGACTTCTGATGACTTAATTGCTGTGCCAAAGGCAGCACTGCAGAGTGGCAGGGGACACTGCGCTTTGGCAAACAAGAGGCAGCACACACACACACTGCAGACATGCCGTGGTGTGCACTCTGGTGTCACCAAGCAACTGAGAGCAGGTTGCTTTGTATTCCGAGGTCCTACTGAGCTGGCAGTGGGGGTGGGAGGACTCCTAGAAGGACCTTCAAAGCGAGGCTTTATGGAGAACTAGATTAAATGAAATTCAAAGATATTATGGCTGCTCTCACAGGATATCTCTTTCCTGACAGATGTCCCCTCCCCTGCTATTTCTCCAGGTCACGTATGAGTGCAGGTGCCACTTGGCCTGATTCAGAATTTTTCACTCACAGGTTTAATTAAAATTTCCAGGGAGCACCATCTATCATGTCTCCTTCGTAATTTTTCTCTCCCAGAGAGAAAAGCGCAGCGCTCGTTACCTCTTGCATGTTCCCAGGGCTTGTGTTTCTCTAGGAAAAGACGAGGGGCCCCTTCAACAACGCGCAGGTTTTTCACTGGGAACCTTCATGCAAAGCAAATCACAATTGTGGATTTGTGCTTTTAGCTAAAAATACGTGAGTGAACTGCCTGAGGTTTATTATTTAAGTCAGTGAACTATAAAGACCAAGAGCATATAATCCGCAGGAATTATTTTTTATAATAATGTAACAAAGCTGGTCCCACCTTGAGAGAAGCAGACCCCCAGGTCTTGTGCCTGTAGAAACAAGGGCCCACGGGCTGATTTCAGTGTCGCAGAAAGCAAAGTAAAGCTTGTACCTTCTCCGGTGGCGAGGGTGTGTGGATACACCAAAACTCCAGGCTTTAGGTCAAATTTGTATTATAATTGGTTCTTTATACTAATCAATTGATGTTCTACATAGCATGTATGTTTCTGATGAACTAAAATGGGGACTAAGTTATTTCTTTTTTATTTTATTGATTTTTTTTAGAGAGAGAGAAGGAGGGAGTGAGAGAGAGAAACATCAATTTGTTCCACTTATTTATGCATTTATTGGTTGATTCGTGTATGTGCCCTGACCAGGGATCGAATCTGCAACCTTGGAGTATTAGGATGATGCTCTCATCAACTGAGCTACCTGGCTAAGGCCTAAGTTATTTCTTAATGAGTAAGTTTTGCAGGCAAATTCTCTCAGCATGGTAGGAAAGAAGAATGAAGGTTTTGGAATAAAATATGAAATGGAACCCTGGTACTGTTTTGTCACTTGGAGTAGGCCACGCAACAACTGTGAGGATGAATTATCTCATCTATACAAAGGGGATTAATGATAGCTATGATGTTTTTGTTTTGAGAACTAGAAAGGATACCTAGTCCAGTAATTAGCACATAGGAGCCTATGAAGGATGATTATTACCATTACCATCATCATCATTGTCATCCTCATTCCAGCAAAACATGGGGTTGAAAAGAAAGAGGAAGTAAAAGGGTCCCTTAGTTGTGAACTGATTGGGAAGCATTGTCTGCAGGCTCAGCAAAGTTAGGCCTCAGCTGATCTGGGCAAAGCCAGCTTGAGCAAGTCTGTCAGTTAGGGCCCCTTGTCCTCCTCTGTGACAAGGAAAGCTTTGGGTTGCTGATCTCTAAGCTATATTTTAGCTTAGGTAGTTTATATTTCTCACCCCCAATCAAGACTTCCTGTCCCAGCTCTGCTGTAAGTAGTGGTGCTGTCTGGTGAGTCACTGCTCTCTATGAGCCTGCGTCCTTGTCTAAAATAGATACGGAACGCTCTGCCTTCCAGGTTGTCGTGCATTAAGAACATGGCCCAGAGCAGAAATTGCTTAAACCGTTAAGTGGCTGCTGATCACCCTGAGGAGTCCTCTCAGCCCTCCCCACAATCAGGGTTTGCTAGATCCTCCACCATCATGGCCACACTCTTGGGGTGTGCTCCATGCTGCCTGTATCCTCCTCGGGGGCCTGGGAATGAAACTCTAGGTCCTGCACACGTGTGCTAGTAAATGGTCTAGGTCCTCGGCACATCCTGTATCTCCACTCTCATGTAAAAGCATTTAACCTTCATTTCTAAGACAACCCTCTTAGTATTCTTTCTATTGTTTTTCTCATCTAGATGTTCCCTCTAACTGTAAGGTCTGAGGCCATAGGTTAGATTCATTTGTAAACCACTCTGCATCTTCTGGCTTGGCCATGGGAGGCTCGAGTAAACCTTTGTGTTCTTGGAGAACACAAAGGGGCTGGGGAGGTGGGGGGAAACAGAGAAAGTTCAAGTTCCTTTATCATATTTTCCATGCTCCAACTTCAGGGACTCTGAATGTCAAGGACAGCTTGTTTGACCTGTGTGAGTTGTAGCTGTTTCGTCAACTACGCCCCGCCTACTCAATGTATCACAGACCCATACTTCACAACATTATTGCTGAGGGGAAAACAAACAGCCCACAGCCTCAGGCAGTGCATCCTTAAAGGCTGCATGGAGAAATAAGGTCAATGAGACAAGCTTTCGGTGCCCTATCACCCCCTCTTCTGTTCATCCTGAGTGGGCGGTATTCTGTCATCTCACACTCTCAGCTAGCTTCTCTGATTCATTCTGACACATTGTCCTCCTTGGAAACTATTTTTCCTTACTCCTGACACATTCGTACCATATCAGAGCTGTGCTTAACCAGGAAGTGCCAGGTGGCACTGAATCACCAGCTGCTTAATATTCAAGAACAATATTATATACAGAACAAAACAATATGCATGCTGATTAAAGGACTTTGCTGATGTCCTGGGAATCAGGGAATGCCCCGGTCACCTCCACAGCTGTGCCTTGACAATTTGCATGAATCACAGGCTTCTTGGGACTCTTTGCCAAGTGTGCCTGCCCCTTTGCTTTTGCAACTGCAGCCCTTGGAGTTCATTGCTCTCAGCTCTCTGCCATTCAAAGTACTAGATGGTATGCCTCCGCCATTGGAGGTGTGTTAGAAAGCTTTCTGAGTGCCCCTCTGCAGCATGATGAGTCTTCAGGAATATGAACGACAAAAAGAACGCTATTATCATGGATGGTTTTACTTTGATGGGAGAATTGGCATTATAATTCTGGAACATGGCGATATGTGAGCATGCCTAGATTGCCTGCATTCTAATACTGACTGTGAGTTCTCTGTAGTGATCTGCATGGATTCTGAACATAAAGGTGTATATACAAGGCAGACTTCATGGATAAGTCCTGCAAAAGGACTTGGTTTTCCTTTGCTTAAAAACCAAAGGGGAAGGGGGAGAGCTAACACAAAACGTACTGTCTTATTATTGTATCTTTCCAAAGGATGTGATTGTATCTCCTTTGTTGTGGCCACGTCAGAATAGCTTCAGGTGTTCATGATTATAGCTCATAGTTCTGTTGAACAATCACAAAGCTTGCCAGATCTTCATTATTTGAAAACAGATCTGTGTTCACATCAGTGGAGTTTTTTTTTTTTTTTTTTTAATTGTGAAAAGGAGAACTTTACCTGAGATGTCACCACCATTCTTTATCATTTTGTAAGCAATTGGCTAGATAGAAATACTGGTAGAGATTAGTAAAACTGCCTTGAGGTGGATTTTTGCAAATTAGCCAATGAGACCAGCCTCGGATCCCATCACTTAATACTGTGTGTTGTTCTTTTATCTAAATACTCATTCAGGAAAAGGTTATCGTGTGTTCATCACACGCCAAGGTCTGTGTTCAATAATAGCAATTTAGAGTTAATATTAATAATAAATCACAACCCAAGATATGTCTTGGACTTTTTGCTGAGGTCCGAGAAGATAATCGGTAACGTAGGACAGAAATAATTCTGTCAGCCACTAACCTCCGTGGATGTTGGCCCTGTATGGAAATGCTGTTTATTTAAATAGATAAAAGTAGATTTCTGCTTCTGTCACTGAAGTCACAAAATTGATCCCAAAAGGAATAGAACTCAAATGGGTGGGACATCATTGGTGTTGGTGAGCTGCAAACTCATATCTCCTGCAGTGCCAAACATCATATCCATAACTTTCTTGTTATCTATTTCATATTTTCAGTCTATCTTTGAGGATTTATCAAAAAGAAGTGAGAAAAGGCTTCTAAAACAATTAAAAACTTCTAGTCACTGCTCTATAGATTCTCAATAATAGCTGTATGACAGAATTACCTGGAGAACTTTAAGAAAACTACCGTCCATAAGAAATTCTGATTAAATCAGTCTGGGATAAGGTCTGGCAATCCATGTTTTAACATGCATCCTGGTAATTGCTTTTATTTCCCCATGTGGATTATTTTTCCTTAACACTATGAAAGGGGAACAAGCTGTTCTTACAACTGATATAACACATTGGTGGGGCACTTAGATGTGTCTGGTAAGGGAGACTGGAAATTAAGACAAGCCTTGGTCTCAAAAGTCTCACAGACTTCGGGTTCTCTGAAATGTGTAACATAAATCCCACTCTGAGACTCATTACACGGTGTGAACCTGGCCAAGTTGTTCAATCTCTCTGATCCTTGGCAATTACACTGCAGAGGGAGAAAGCTAATACCTTGCACATAAGGTTGTCAAATGTATTAAATGAGATAAATTGTTCAATAGAGTCACTGTTGTTATTATAATTGTATCATGCTCACCAACATTACTATATATTGCATGTAATAAGTTACACAGCTGCATACAATATATGCAATTTATGTACATATAATATACATAATTACAGGTATATAATTAGTTTGTGTATATATATGTATATACATGTACACATGCACACTAAATGTTGCTCTCACAAATATTCTAGAGTGAAATATAGATTAATTTAGAAAACATAAGCGACTTCATAATTTTAAGCCCAGTAAAAGAAATACAAGGCAATGGTGAGAAATGCTGGAGGAAAAAACATGTTTACTGCTTTTGTTCCAATAGAATTTTAACAATGCGGCACTGAATTGTTATCCCAGGATGAACCCACGCGCTTGTGTGCTGCTGCCACCTAGTGATTAGATTTAAGAACTGCAATTTTGCTACACGTTTCCTTGACAGGTATTGGAGGTTGGAAAACGGCTTGGTACCTCGTTGGCCATTTTGAAACAGATACTACATAGCATTGAGATGTGGCTGTGGGAATTTATTTGTTTCCTTTATCTTTTCAAGTATGTAATAATGAATAACTGGCTGACCCAAGTGGGGTGTTCATTGGCTTCTTGCTGGTCACATGGCTTGAAGGTATCAGGGTCTTAAAGGTATCAGGGTGCCTTTGCAACATGAAGCAGTGTGCATTTCCTCCTCCAGTCTGCATTCCAGTGATACACTGCTGCCCCGTGTATCCAGCACAGCTTCTCTATAATTAATATGCCTAGAGTAAGATATTCTGTGAGTCTTGCCTGTTAACTAATCTCATGGGAGTAAAAACAACACTAAAAGGAGAACTCAAGTGATGGGAAAAACAAGAAATTACAGCTGAGATGGGGAAAATGATTAAAATGTTTTTTACAGAAATGGTTTCAGTATAATTTGACTTTATATGAACAGCCACATGGTATAGAACAGTGTTCCTCAGATTTGGCAATATTGGCATATTACACCAGTTAATTCCTTTGTGGTGGGGGACTGTCCTGCAAACTGTAGAAGGTTTATTAGCATCTGTGGCCTCTACCCACTAGATTCCAGTGCAATCACCCCTCCCTTTGTGAGAGCCGAAAATGTCTCCAGAAATTGACAAGTGTCCCCTGGGTTGAGAACCACAAATGTAAAAGCATGCTGTGGTAATTTCATATAAACAAGTGATTTGTATCATTTTTACTTTGTTTAGGGTTTTTACTAATTGGAGACAAAGCTGATGCGATGCCTAGTGAATTATAAGCAAATTCAGTCAATCCATTCATTTATTCACTCATTCATATATTCGGGGGCGGTAGTTTTATAATAAGTGGTCTGAGTTTGTCACTAAATTTTGTGATGAAATAAATTAACATTCTCTAAGTTTCATTGTCCTCAACGATAACCTAGAGATAGTAATTATATCTACTTTATAAGATTAGAGTGAAAATTAAATGAGATCCTGCATTTAAAGTCCTTAACTCAGTGTCTACTAATTAGTAATTACTCAGTAGTCACTGGTTATTATTTAATAGATACTTTTAATAATGGCTGTGTTCCAGGGATTGTACTAGCCCCTAGAGAGAGAGTGCTGGTTAACCCAGGAGATTTCCAAAGTAAATTAGAGTTGTTTTGGAGAAAAAAGTTAAGTTAAGGCATAGATAATTAATTGATTACTATTGTGATAGCTGACGGCAGTATAGAGTGCTATTAGGTGCCTTTTTTTTTTTTTTGGAATTGACACTAAGAAGACAGAGACACTTTTAGAAAATCAAATGCCAGTCAATTTGTTGAACTAAAGAAAAGTCCAGCTTCCTGGGCCAGTAGGATGGCCCCTCGATCAAAAAAAAGTTATGTTGTCTCATACACTCTGAAACCACTTAGCAGAAAAGAAATATGTTTACCTTTAAAACTTGTTTTACCTGTGTTCCCAGCTGGGCTTCATGCCGAGCTATGAAGTGGGAGGCCTTCAGAGTGCTGGTTGACTGTGACACAGTTATGGCAGTGCTTGTCTAACGTGGCATGATCTACAAGCATGGCTCTCGGAGCCTGCTCTGGAAGTTTCTCTGACGTGATAAAATGATTGGTAAGCCAGTTTGCCTTCTATGTCTCACTTTTTTCGGCTGTCAAGTGGGGATATATCCCTTCCCCATGCTACCTTCAGGTCAGAGGGGAAGACCTGACTCCCACCTGTGAATCAGTGCTGTGTCCTGAGAAGAAGATGCCATCAGGCCTGGGGTGGGGTGGTGAGAGGAGGTGAATGGTATGAGGTCACTGGGACACTGGGAAAATACTCTGTGAGGGGCACCCCACATGGCTCAGTCAGCCGTCTTCACACTGGATGCCTGCAGTAGCCTCTAGACTGGCCTACTGTGTCTGTTCTTCTTTCCTTTCTGTCTCGTCACCGTTGCACATCTAGAACGAGCTTTTAAAAGTGTAATCCTGTTGTTTTCCTCCTTGGAGTCCTTAAGAGGCGTTGCTTTGCATGTAGAGACTAAGATCCTGACGTGGCTCTGCAGATCTCCCGCCTGGTCCTTCCAGGGGTCACGATGGCATGGAGCACCATCATCGCGCACCGCCTCAGTAGCACGCGCAGTGAGCAGCAGATGCCCCGCAGCAGTGGCCCACTGGGTCCTCTGGCTGAAACGTTCTCTGCCTTCCACTGCCTCAGCTTCCTTTGGCAGATAAGCACACACACGCCCTTCAAACCTCTGCGCAAGAGGTTCACCTTTCAGGCACCTTCTTGGACTTCCCAGTCCTTTTAGTTTTCCTCTGGATCCGTTTGGATTGCGTTTATTACATGGAACAGAAACTGTGTTGATAGTGGCTTGAACTCCACATGCAGTGAAGTTCAGAGATGGGTCAGTACTGCTGCTGGTTCATCCACACAGGGATCCCATGAAGCACACAGGCTTTTCCATCTCCACACCCGCTGCCCTTGGGGTGTGGGCTTCCCTGGTCACATTTCTCCCTGTGTGGTAGTACGGTGGCTGCTGCGAGCTGGAGACATCGTGTCTGAGTTTGAAGCAGGGAGCGGATGGAAGGAGTGGTGCGGGGCATAGCTTCCTTTCGGAGATCTCCTTACCGCTTGTGGCCAGTAGATGCCCGTGGCCACCCCCCGCTGCCAGGAAGGCTGAAGATGTGAGTGTTCAGACTTCCCTGCCTGGACAGCAGACTGGAAAAGAAAGGAGGTTGAGATGCGCTGCTGAGTCAGCCTAACCTGACTTTCAAACCATGTTTTTTTGATCCTTTAACCCCCTGGGTTTTTCTTTTATGGTCCCCATCACATTTGCATTTATTAGTTCAGCGTCTGTTTTCTCAATGGACTCGAAGCTCCTCAAGGGAGGGAAGTGTTGGATTTATTCTTATGGCATCCCCAGTGGCTAATATATTACCTGCCATATAGTAGTTGCTTAGGAAACATCCTTGGAAAGGAAGAAGAAAGAATACGAACAATCTAGTGTTGGCATTGTGCAGGGTAAATTTTAGGGTAACATTCCATGCTCAAAATAAGCATTTGTGATTTCTTGTTCTTCATTTTACAAGATATAGGGCAAAAAAACCCACTAATTTTAATAAAGGCTTTTTAAAAATTCCAAGAGAGTGATTCAAAAGGGGGAATAAATGGCATCTAATTTGGGGCTAGAAGCCATGAAAGCCTTGAAACTATTCATCAAATATGCAGATTTTGGGTGGTTTTCTATATGTCACCAGGAGAACATATCTTGTTCAAAGAAATGCCAGCATTTGGGAAACAGTGAGTAATACAGTTTAGCCGATGCCTGTGTAAGGTAGGTGAATAATATATGGGAAGAAAGCTAGAGTTGAGTTTCAGTCATATTTTAAAGATCTTAGAATAGATGTAGCAAAGTGTTTTCCATTTTAGTCTTGCAGTAGTGTGCACAGTGGCCCTGAAAAGAAAGGCAGAACAGATGGAAAGAATGATCTGATAATAGTCCGTGGTACTAAGAAAGTATGGGACTGATTTGAGAGATCAGCAATTAAAGTCTTTTGGGCTTGGCGACTTCTTACTGTGGGTCCCTTTCCTGTTTATCTGTCTCGTTTTGAGTCTATTCCTCTTGTCTCTCATCCAAAGCCATGCGTGCTGAGGCATTTCTCAAATTTTCCTTTATTCTTGACTGAGATTTCTTGTAGCTCATCCCTGAGAACAAGCCTTTAAATCCTGGGATCCCATAACTATGTGGTATTCTGCTCTGGCCTAGAAGGGATTTCGAGATAAGGAGTTGAAACATATTTTTGTAATTGTATGTGGCCTCTTATAAAGCAAAGCAAAGGTTAGAGGGTGGAATAGATAATCTACAAAGTCATGTGGAGGTGAGAGTGCAGCAGAAAGATCACTTCAATGCGTCCGTTTGTCTTCCTCTCAGTGCTAGTCTGTCATTTTCACCTCTCTCCTTAAGTGCTGGCAATGCTTCTCATCTAATCTTTCTTGTTCCAGGTCTTGACTTCTCTACGCGTCTGCGGAAGAGTCTTTGTGTAGTAGAGATCTCATCCTTCCATTCCCTTGCTTAAAACCTATCAGGGACCCTCCCAATTCCATGTGCACTAGGCATTCAAGGGTATCTTACAGTAGGTCACTGTTTACCTCACAAGACATACCTCTTAACAGTCCTTCCTAATCCTTCTCATGTTTTACCTGGGATAATAGTGCGCTACCCAGTGTGATGTACCAGCCATGCTGCCTGCATTTCTGTCCCATCACACGTGTTTTTCCTTCCACCTGTGAAACCCTCTTTATCCAACGAAGTACATTTGCCTCTGAGACTCCAATCATTTCCTCCACAAAATATTCATAAGAATCCTTGCCTTCAAAGACTAGGCTGAAGGTGTCTCCAGTACACTCTCATAGCATCTTTGCAAACCTGTCCCAGAACAAGCTGGACGGGGGTATGTGGGAGATGATTAGAATGATGTCAGAATAAAAAGAAATTTAAAATATGCTACATGCGTAGAAGACATGTTTCTGCTTGAGAAGGTTAAAGGGAATTGGACATAAAACAGCCTATAAAAATGTACATCACAGAAGTTGAGTAAAAATAACATTGAGAACATAGGTAACAAGAAGACTCCTACCAAGGGAAGGCATTCTAACAGAATTAGCTGCCATCAAAGATCAAACAGGTTCCAAATGAAAAGCAAGATCAGGCAATGTTAAGTCCTCTTCCTGAAGACCTCGTAGGATCCAGGAGAAACAGAGAAGAAAGGCTGGTAGGTTTGAGATGAAGGAATGACCGGATGGTAAAGGTACTAAGAGACTGGATAATGGACTTTAGAGAAACTGTGCAAAGAGCTAGCAAAGGTCTAGAGGGAGGGAGACTTCTCTAAGTGGAGATAGAAAGTGAAGGGGGGAGGGGCGAGGGTTTTAGGTGCTGATGTTCCCCTTCAATGACCATTGCCAGGTCAGCATGGATGGACTGTGGGTCTCAACTTGTGAGCCTCAGTGCCGAGGTCTCGAAGACCTTGGACAGTCATGTTTTAATAAACACTTTTAGAAGCTAATGGGCAGAATATGGAATATCCATTTCCATTAAATACTGTTTATTAATCATATTATGTACAAAAGGAGAGAGGAAGAATCCTTGAAAATTTGGAGGCCACTAACATGACTAACATTAACTGCGAAATTTTTGTTTTGATCTTACTACATAAGCTGGTTAGATGCTAGGGGACATGACTCGTGAAGTGACAGAAAAGAGCTTTGGCCTTAAAAGATATTAGAACAAACAAAAGATGACATTTAGGACTAACTCAGGAAGGAATGACATCATTGGCAGCTTTGCCTCCCTGGATAGTACAGATAAGGACGTGGCTTTGTGCAGTCAGAGTGGTGACGTTTCCATTAGCCAATTAGGCTCAGAGTCTGTGCATGAGGCCCTTACAGAGACGAGCCGAGGACTGGAGGGTTACCTGAGTCGGAAACAAAGTGTTAGAAAATGCAGGTTGGACTTGTCGATGAGGGGTGGACATTGTTCCTTCTTCAGCATCGTTATTTAACTTGGCATAAAAGGGACACAAGATGGTGTTTTATTAGAAATACACTGATTTCTTATTGACCTGCAGAGATATTGCTACGCATATACGTTCCCAAAACATGCGATGCTGTTTGTACAAACAGAAACCTAGAAACCTAGCACGAGGGATGGGCAATTGAGGAAAGGAAAGGAAATGGCCAAGGGTCCCACGTGGCTGAGGGTTTGTTCTGCAGACTTTGTCACTTGGGAGAGATGCACTATCTGGGTAACAGAAAGTCACCCCAGGGTTCCAGCCCGGCCCTGCTCAGTCTGGCAACATCCGTCTCCCAGCAGCTGGAGGAAGAAAAGACACAGGGATGCGGGTATGTGTGTATATTTACATCAGGGGATACATTTATGTAAGTTATTTCTCTTAACTGTATGTATATAACTCACCTGTACACACATTCCCACACATGAACAACTTTGGAAAATCATGAACAAAATTATAGAAATGAGAGAATAGAGATAGAAAATTATGGAAATATAAAAATAGAAAGAAGATGGGCTGGTGAAAATTTCAGTGTTAACCTTGGCAAGAAAAGAGATAACAGAATTCTTGGAGGTAAAAGGGAATTTAAGAGCAAAGAAAATCACGATGGAGCTTTGTGAGCTCGTGTCTGACAGCAGGTGCATCTGAGCAGGCAGTTGCTGGTGGTAACTTCCTAGGACATTTGTTTTGTGTGGTTTGTATCAACAGAATTTGTGTCTTCCTCCCTTCAGGGACCTCTGGGTGGCCCCGTGGAACAATAGGCTCATTTATAAGTGAGCATGTGACCAGGCCCTGAAGCAAGAATGGGTAGACACAGTCAGTTATGAATTGTTTAATTTTCTGGACTTCATCTTTAAGAGGACTGAACAATGTGGAGGCTCTAAACTTCACCTACTCATATTGGAAAATGAATGATGGAAATAGAATATACAGTAAAGGAAAACTTTTAAATTCAGAACAGGACAATCTATTGACAATGTGTAGCAAAGAGAATTGCCCTGGCTGGTGTGGCGCAGTAGATTGGGAGCTGGCCTGTAAACCAAAGCCAGTTCGATTCCCATCAAGGCACATGCCTGGGTTACAGGCCAGGTCCCCAGTGAGGGGCATGCAAAAGGCAACCACACATTGATATTTCTCTTCCTTTCTTTCTCCCTCCCTACCCCTCTGTCTAAAAATAAATAAATAAAATATTAAAAAAAAAAGAGAGAGAGAGAGAGAGAATAACTGTGTAGGGGATAAAGACAAAAGATATTTTTTAAATTACATACATATTGATAGGTGAGGTTGGTTTATATTTTTCCTTAATGCTCTGGAAATGTTTATACATCATGAGAACCTGAGTTAGAAGAAGAGGAAGCCTTTGGTGCCTCAGAGAAGGTTTCTGGAACCAAAAAGGACTACAGGGAACATGATGATCGAGCTTTGGGGAGTGTATGGCATTTTATTAGAGTGTAGGGGGAAATAAGAACAAAGAATCATGATCTTGGAAAGAAAGTTTCTAGGAGAAAAACATTGAGACATACAGTTGTTCAAGAGTCAGGAATATCTTATAGAAAAAAAGAAGATAAACTAAAGGGAAACAATGCAGAAAACAAAGCTTTATGTTCCTAAGTTAATGTCCCACTCCTATCTGAGGATATTATGGTGGTTTTGCCTAGTGTTGGAAAAATCCAAATATGTGTAATATGAAAATAACTTTAAAGGTAACATTGCAGAATAAAATGAAATGGTCTTAGAAAGAATCTCGTGAACCATCAGGTACCATAAAAATGTTAGAAAATCCACTTGAGACTTAGGCAGCCCGAGGTACCTAAGCTCTGAATACTCTTTCATTATGCGCTACTCCTGAAGTATGTCAAGGGGGAAAAAAAGATTATCATTAAGTTTATAGCGATTTCAGATAAAATTACATCCATATACAGTGAAGTATATGAAAATTTTCCAGCTAATTTGCAAAACAAGAATATGGTTCTTATAGCAATAAAATTATTTTCTGCTTGATGAAATATAGGTATTCCCTATGTTGATGTTTTAGAAATTCTATCTTTCCCAATTTTATTTTGTGAAGTAGCAGAATTGAATATTATAATTTGAATTTTTATGAAGAAATGCTTGTATCTAGTCAGTAAAATATTGCCATAAGATGTGTGACCCAAAAGAGCAAACTTGCCCCATTCCTCTCCATCCCTTTCCACTCCTCCTTTCTCCTGAGCTCTCCCAGAAGCAGCGCTCTCAGCTCTTCTGGCTGTTTCTTCTTTTGTCTTTAAATTTCCAAACACATCCTGCTGCTGTACCTTTTTTATCTTGGACATTTTCTACCGTACACTCATAAGCCCTAAGGGAGCTGGCGTGGGCAGATGATAATTTAACGATGCCCCGCCTCTCCCCACCAGACGCACGTACTTCTCTTCCTCCTGTTTGTGCCGCATCGTTGGCGATACCACGATATTGGTCAAATCAGTACCAGGCATTGACTTTACAAGGGTCGTGTGAATGTTGTAGAGTGCCACAATCGCTTCTCCTTTTGTAACAATTTCTATCTTCCTTGAAGTCAATAGTGTTTCAGCTCATTGTTGTAAATATGACAAAGAAGCCCTCACCAGATCTTCTTTGAGAACTGTGAACCCCACCACAGTGATGTTACAGAAAGATAGACCAGGCCATCCGTTGGTTTCATGTCTGGTCCTCCCATACCTCCCTCTTCCCAGGTCAACCTCATTGCATCACCGGATTCTTCTTTCACTTGTTCTTACATTGGATCCCCTATTTCCTGGATCACGTCTTCTGCCAATGACTCCACTGTTTTCGGAGAAGTCATCCTGAGAAAATATGTAATCATTCATTCATCTAACATATGTAATGAACATATGTCATGAGAAAGCAGTGTTCTAGGAGGTAAGATGTATCACAGAACAAAGTGGTAGATCCCTGATTCCCTCCAAGGCTTCATATTCCTGTGTCTCTGTGTGTGTCCATGTGTGCAGGGCTGCCAGATAAAATACAGGGCACTCCGTTACACTTGCATTTTAGGCAAACAACAAATCCTTTTTAGTATGAGTGTGTTCCAGATGTTGTAGGGAACATACTTATTCTAAGAAAGTTCTTCACCGTTTATCTGAAATTCAAATTCAACTGGGTGTCTGCTCTGCTGTACTCGGTTGACCTACCTTGTCTACTGTTATATTCTCTCAATTTCCCTTTGTCCTATAGATTTATAACATCTTTGTTCCTTGCCTTTCATTTGAGTGAGGCTTTAAGAGGAAGAAGACTTACATTTTCAAATGTTTTGTCAATATAAAGGATCTGCACATATTTTAGTAATACTTTGTTTTCAATTTTAATAGACCTACTAAAGGTAATGGTTTTTCCAGTGTCTGGATTACAGACATTGTTGTCAATTTGGGGGACCCAAGAAGACAGCAAATTGGAAATGATTGGTGTGTGTCATTGTCACAAAAGAACTTATGGCTCTTTAAGTCCTGATTCCAGTCTGTTGGGTTTTGGTATCAGTGTTTATAAGAGAGAATGGGAGTTCAGATCGAGTCAGACAAACATTTCATTAGTGGAAGGAGTGGGTGGGCTTTCATTGCCGCTTGAATACAGGCTTTCCTTCCTGAATGGTTGTGGCGTTTTCCGGGTGGCTGGATTCTAGATTCGATCAGGTATAAACCGGCTGCACATCCTCCCTCCCGGCTGCCCTTCTTTCCAGCACCAGCGTCTTCCACCTCACTGCTTTCCCTAGGCTGAGTGTTCTATAAAATATTTATCATAACTCTGCCTTCCCTGTCTGAAACGGTGCCGTAGATGGGTAATTAGATTGCAGCTCAGGCTTCTTAATTTTATTTGGTGCAGAGCCGGGAAAATGGAGACCTTATGTAACAAGTCAATGAGAACTGACAGGCAGTTGGCATTAAGTGCTTCTCCACAGATTTCCAAGCAGATGCAAATGGAACTTTTTGCCAGTCAATCATTACATTCATCTGCTAGCTCCTCTTCTCATGTTTGCTTCCAGAAAGAGTCATTTGTCTACAGTGAGGCTGGGAAGTGAACTTCCTCAGAAGGAAACAACAGAAGCAGGCCAGAAATATTTTTCTGACCAGCCTCAAGAGCCAGAAGATTTCTGCCTCAAAGCCTTGTTTCTGCTGGAGGGCTGGCTATTATTACCATTTACAGCACCACCATAGGTCATCCTTCCAGTGGGAGTCTGAGCATTGCATTTCCCCTAATGTGTGATTTATGACTAACGACAGGTCACAGACTGGGAGCCGGAAGACTGCATTTGCATTCTTGCTGTGTGTCTGTGAGCCACCCACTTACACTCTGAAAGCCTCTATTTCTTCATTTGTGCAATGGGAATAGCAACACGAGCTGGTGAAGCACTGAGCAGGGGTGCCAACAAAAGGAAACGACACAAGAGGAAGGACTTTGCGGACTGTCAGAGTTCTTTCTCCTACACGGTTTCCTTTTGGACTGCGGGGCCCAGAGCAAAGCACTGTGGACGAACCTAAGTTTCAACATGGTTTTTGTATTGTTTTGTTTTGTATGGATGATTAAATCAGGTTCAAATTCAAATAGATTCTTCCAAGCATGTGTTGAACATCTTCTCTGATGTGTGTCTGGCATATGTGCAGACCTGGGCAATGTGATCAGTGATGGAGACATCCTAAAATGTCAACACGTATTCCTGAACAAAGTGTTGTCCATGGAAAGGTCCAGATAAGAACTCAGACAACCATGACCCCTGGCAAAGCTCCTTTAGCATGTATAGTTGAGTGGTAATGAGCATTGTCTTCAAAGTCAGAGAGAATCAGGCTCAAATCTAGACTTTGTCACTTCCAAGGTAGGTGCTCTTGGGTAATTTACTTAATTTTTCTAAGATACCATTTTCTCATCTGTAAATGTAGGTAGTAATGCAAACTACTTAAAGTTGCTCCAAGAATTAAATGAAATAAAGTCTATAAGAAGCCTGTTGTTATCATCACAATAAGATTATTGCTTCAATAATAATAATAACAACAATGGCAGGCACTTTTGTGCCATGTGCCAGGAACTTTGCTACAAGCTTACAAGTATTGGTATCCTTGTCCAACCAACTCTAGGAAGAAGGAATTATTATAATCATTTCCAGATGAGAAACACAGGAGTAGAGAGATTAAATAAATGTGTCGGAGTCGTGCAGCTGGTTCGCAGTGACCATATGTAGGCCGTCTGGTAAAGGCAAAACAAATGGTCACTGTTAAGCCATCTCTCTGCGCTTTATCTATGAAAAAGACATCATCAATAAAGGAGTTAGGAAAATAAAAGTGCGACAGTAAATATGAAGCATGCTTTGTAAACCATAAAGCAATAATTCCAAAATCTTGTTGATTTAGGTAGTATTTAGCCATTTATAATTCCAAAAAGTTAGAGAGGATGAGATGAATCCCCGCCCTGTGACTGGGGTCAACAGAGCCTCGGTTGCCCTGTTCACAGGTGATTTTATCACTTACCTGAAAAATGCAGGATTCAGGCTTTCAACATGGCAGACTAGTGACTGGACACCTGCCGTCTTCCTCCTCCTCCACATGCCACGTACCTCAGGCAGGTAGCTGAATTCCCAGGTGCCCAATTTTGAACATATGCCATTTCAGTATAATATCGGGTGGTGACAGTGCCTGTTGCCCTATAAATTAATTTAACACTCTTTCTCTGGAGAGCAGATGCCTGCATTCTAAAAACAATATTTTCACTTGGGTTATGATGTCTTGTAAAAACACAGCGAACAGGATTGACAAGCAGGTATCAGGAAGCATATGATCTCCCAGGAGACTGGACTGGTCTCAGTTTGGGTATGTCGTCCCTTCTAGGCAATCAGAGTCAAAGATGGTGTCTCGCCTCAAGGGATGGCTCGGGCCAAGAGTGGTTGATGGAGTGGACAGAAATGTGAGCCGCTGTGGCCAGTGCAGTGGGGAAGGTTTATCAACAGCTAGATTGTGCTGAGTGACCCCAGACACCTGGGCATTAAGAGAGAAAATGGGGTGTGTGTGAAAATTTTATTAAGTCATCTGTCACTCCAGGGAACAATTATTTCTTTAAATGCATTCCAGGTGTAATGAGGATTTGTGAAGAACATCATGAAGAGAATAATATAATTAATTAATTCTGGATTCATTCAGGATATTTTCTTTTTCTCTCTTCCTTTCCTCCTCCTCCTTTTTCTCTCTCCTGTCCAGTTTTTAAATTGATACTCAATAGACTCTCCCTTTTCTTCTTTTAATGATTCCTGTGATAGCTTCATTTTTTGGACCCAAATCTAACTTTCTTTCAAGCAATTTTCTCAACCAGCAGTCCTCAACATTTGGGGCACCGGGGACTGGTTTCACGGAAGACAATTTTTCCACAGACCCGGGCGACGGGTGTGAGGGGCAATGGGAGATGGAGCTCAGGCGGTAATGCCAGTGAAGCTTCGCCCACTAGCCCGCTGCTCACCTCCTGCTGTGTGGCCCAGTTCCTAACAGGCCACAGTGCTCGTCCCTGGCCCAGGGGATTGGGGACCCCTGCTCTAAACAGTAGTTGCTGTGGATTACCTTTCACATCCTGGTTGTTTTCACTCTTTCTTCTAAAGACAAATCATTTTATCTTTTCCTTTTTCTTTCCAAAAGTAAGTAATGTCTTTTACTTCTCACATATTGTAATTGTTCCCAGGTATACAAAGGATGCGACCCTTTAGGGAGGTCACACGGAGTTAGAGAAAGATGGACAAGTAAATAAGTCAATAAAGTATTAAAGGTACTTTGCAGGAAAATCACGAAGTTCCAAGAAGGTAATCTAAAGGTTAGAGAGTGCAAAAGTATTCCACAAAGGCAGTGATGCCTGGGTGCAGCATTTGTAGGAGTTAACTTTATTCAGTCATTCATTTAACAAACATTTATTGAGAGCCCATTGCATACTTGGCACTGTGCTGGGCCCTCTGGGTATGAAATTTAGCAAGGAATAATCTTGCCTGGCCCTTAACAGGTAAATATTTGTTGAATGGTCAAAGGAAGGGAATGAATTTTAATTTGCCTGGTAAGTGTGGAACATTTTCCTGCATGTAGAAAAGCATGACACTCTCGAGGGATTCTGAGGAGTTCAAGTATTTGTGGGGTAGGTCATTTGGGTGGGTGGCTTGGGCACAGACAGGAAGAGCCACTGCATAGCTGCACAGTTGTGCAGTGCACACAACCTGCACAACTGCACGTGGTCATTCTGGCATAGAGAGAGAGAAGGTGGGGAAGGAATTGTAGCTGGGCCAGAAAGTGCCCTGTGTGGCAGGATAGTTTTTCTCAGGGCGGGGCGGGGCGGGGGAGGGTGCGGTGGGGTGGGAGTTGGTGGGATGGAGGTAGGAGAGGGGGGTATCAGAATTGCTGGGATATTACGTGTGCTACTGCCCCACCCTGAAGGTGCAGATTCTACCCAGACCTTACACACACATGTACACACTAAATGCTGGTCCCCCAGAATCCTTGCCACTGACTTCTTGTGCTGAGAATGAGTCATATTTCTCAGGTGGGTTGGAACTAAAAATGGCTGAGAAACTCTATGAACCACTCACGGGCTTTATGTAAGGCAGGGCAGCGGCATGATCCCCTGGTGCCAGACTGCAGGGTGGGGTAGGAAAACGTGAGAGGTGGTGAGCGCAGCCTGCTGGGAAGCTTTTACATCCTCAGGGTCTAATGACATTGGTACTCAGGGCCCTTGACAGACACTCCTGCTTGTCTCGGTTTTCAAGGTCACTGAGGACATAAGATTCAAATCAGAATGACACAGATTTGTTGTCAGCGTTGTCCTGAGAAGGTGGTGACACCTGCAGCATTTCATAGGAATTATGATTAAGGACAGATGTGAACATTCAAGCAGATCTAGGCTGGAGAATTCAAAACAAATAAAGCTACCATATATGAACATGAAACATTTAACTTTAAATTCTGCATAGCTAGAAGACACTTCCTGTTTGTCATTGCTTATTTTTGTTCATAGTGTTTTAACTTGTTCTGTTGCTTGTATAATATAGCCAATATAGCTATGTACAGCTTCGTCACTTGAAAGTAAAAAAAAAAAAAATGTTTGCAATGATTGTAACAGCCCAGATCTGCTTACAGAACATCATTAAGGCTGTTGGGAGAAACACTGAGACAAGATTATTGTTACTGATTTTTTTCTATCTGTAGGAGTCTCTGTCCCTGTGTCAGCATCAGAGGCGCAGTGAGGAATGAGGCTGGTTGTAAAACCAGGAAGAGCCAGAATAGACTTAACATGCAAAAACTGCTGTCTGCAACACACTGGGGAAGACTTGCAGGAAGTCAAACATATTTTTCTTTACTCAAGAAGTGCAACAAACAACAGCACAAAAGATCGATAGTAAATACCTGGTTGATAAGTGCACTAACGCTGCCAGTGAAGAGGGGTTATCTTTTGGAAAGGAGAGCACAAAATTGTTCAACATTGTGAAGCATCGAACATAAGGGAGCTGTAAGGTGTACCCTGGACAGAGAATCAAAACCTGTCCTGCGTATGCCAACAGATACGTGGAAAAATATATCCTGTCTTATTACCTGCCCTTGACACAGGCTATTTCTGTAGTAATCAGGGCCACTAGAGAATAACCTCCTGAAGTTAAATTCAGTGTTTAGTTAGGGTTTATTAGAACAAAAACACGATAAATCATTTTACATGTGCCTTTAATCTGCTTAAGCTCCTTATTTCTATTTCTGGCATTGGTGATCCCCTGCCTGTGCTAAATTCTCACTAGTAGGTAACTAAACCGACATGAAAACCCAAATCTAGGAGTTTTACGGAGTAAGTTGCTGTGGTTTATGGACCAAAGGATATCCTTGTTGCGGCTCTGCACCTGATTTGCTGTGTGACCTTGCACAAGCTGTTTTTAAGAGCATCAGTGGTTCTCCTAAGAGCATCTGCTTTTCTATCTGTAAAATGGGAGCAATACTGATATGATATAGGTTAGGCAAAGCAGGGAGAGCCTGTGGAAGGATTCAGGTAAAGGAATGCTATATGATGACAGATCAACACTATTCTGAGCTCCTATATGTGTGATTCCAAAAATGAGAAATACATTGCCGCTCTCTCCAGAGAGCCCGCACTTTATTAAAAGGGGCATACTGGTGAAGTACAGGATGGTAGAAGGAGTGAAACAACGGAATTGTGTGTAAACTAAACAGCAGACAGGAAGCATTCACTGACCTGATTGGGGGTTGGGGGGGGGTGGTCACGGAAGATCTTTCAGGTTGAGGTGATGTTGGAATGGAGGAAGGTTTGTGATCCTGGTAAATAGGGAGGACAAAGCAGGAAGTCCGCAATTAGGGCAAATGTGCACAAAGAATATGTTTTTCAGGAATAGAGAACTAAAAGAGTTCATGGGTCCCAGAGCTCACAGCAGGGCAGCTGAGGTTTTCAGGGCTGGTCAAAGAGAATAGTGTATGCAAATCAAGGACACTGCATCTCCCTACAGGGGAGAGGGAGCTAGTGAAGGTGTTTTAGGCAGGAGACAATCAAATTTGCATTTTAAGGAGTTACTTTTGGTGGTAGTTTAATAAATGGGTCAGAAGAGGGAAGGCTAGAGGCAGTCCCAGGGAAATGATGAGGCACTGAATGAAATAGTGGCAATGGTAACAAATACCCAGAGAAACATTTGGGAGGGGTATGAACGTGTTTGGTATCTGACTAGTTACAGAGATGCACATGCCATGAATTGTATTAGGAAGGGCTCGTGGGCCTTCCTGTGGAAGGTGATAGACTGGGATGTCTGCATTTGGAATCTCAGGGAAGAGCAAGGGCTTATAATTTGGAAATGAAATAGATGGTAGTGAAAACCATAAGGTTGCAAATAGAGTGGTTAGAATGAGAGCAGCAGTGGAGAACAGAAAGAATCCTTCAGGATCCTTTAGAACAGCAGAGCTTAAAAATAGAAGAAATAGAATTTATCAAAGAGGCAGAGGAAGAACAAACAGATAAGTAGGTAGCAGGAGATCCAGGGCAGAGAATCCCGTGATAGACACTAAAGGAGTAAAGAATACTGTCAGTGAGCTTACTGGAGAGATCAAAACTGATAAGGATGGAGGGCCATCCATTGGAGCTGATAATTCTAGAAGCCATCTGGTTTCCTTTCCTGGTGCAGTCAGTTAAAAGGTGGGGGCAGAACAGTGAGGAGGAAGTTATATGTGAAGATGCTGAGTGTATACAGAACTATCAGGAACATCAGACTTAAGGAATGAAGTAGCCTGGGGTGGGAGGAAAAGAGTTTGGCTTTGAATAAAAGCAGAAGAGGCGTGGGTATGTTTATTTCCTGAAGGTTATTTCTTGAAGGTTATGGACCATTTATATAATAAATTGGAGAGCAAGTGAGAAGGGATATTCCGTGAAGCCAGCTTCTGCATGAGTGGTAATGGGAATGAGGACATAAGGGAGGAATTGACCTTGGACAGAAAGACTTTTTGCTGTGATGAGAAAGGATGGGAAAAGGATAAATGTAGACTGAAGTAAAATAGCCAGTGGAGGTGCCCGGAGAGAGGAAGCCAGGCCTAATTAAGGTGAAGCCATCAGTAGACTGATGTCGGTGGAGGTGGGGAGTGTGTTTAAGGATAACAGAGAGGGATAGGAAATGGAGCTAAAACCAAAATGATTTGGATTAATGAATTGCAACTGGCCTAATGTCATACTCTGGAGATGGGAAGAGTTCTGGCAGAGCTCAGCAACTGTGCTCTGGCCTAGAAGGACTATTATACCCTTGATCCAAGATCTGGGTTGTGTAGGCAATCACTGGGGAGGGGAGGGAGGGAAGAGTTGGCAGTAATTGGGTTTACAGTATGTTGATTTGCTTTTAGGTTAAACAACAGGGGTTTTCTTTATGGAGATGAAGGTGGGTGTTAGGTTTTTTTCTTGAGACTGAGCACATAACTAAGAAAAGGGAGGGAACTTCTACAGTTAATGGCCCTTAATCCCAAGCTTGAAAACTGTTGCCACTTTGTCCACTAACTTTCTTATCAAATTCTAGGTTGCTGATTAGCTATAGGAAGGATATGGAAGAGAACGTGGGCAGCAATTTAATTCCTGTGTTATGCACATTCAGTACGACTCTCTCATGGTGGATCCTCTTTGCATGGGCCTGTGGATTCAGTAACGATTCTGCAAGGAGAGCTTGCACTTAAACAATTGTGTACTCCAGGTGGAAAATCATTTCTTTTACTGTTTTCCAGAGTTAGCTAATTGTTTAAAAACTGTTTTGACTGGTAGTTCCTTATGGTTGAAATAGCCTGTCACTGAAGTGAAATTCTGCCAGAGGCATTCATACCAAGGATGTTTAGAGGCAATTCTTAAATGTAATTTGCAGGGCTAACTGGTGCCAGCACTTCAACAGTTGAGACTGAGAACAGTGGGAGGAAGGGTCAAAGTATTATTGTGGTGCCAGCCTTTGTTCCAGCAACTCCGGTTTTGGAAGCAGGCAGCAGAGGCACATACAGCAACTTGCGGGAATGGGCACAGGCCAGTCATAGGCCAGTGATTGAAGCCCTGATGAGCTGTATATTTTAAGGAGGAACTGTTGTGGGAAAAGCATTAGATTGGGAGTCAGAAAATCTGGGTCCTTTCCTAAGCAAATCACATGAGAGACTGGGCCTTGATGTCTCCATCTGAAAAAAACAAAACAGCACCACCGACAGGCCCAGGGGAGGCAAGAGAGTTACAAGCTAAATCCTGACTCCTTTTATCTGCTTTGTATTTCAGGGGCTCCCAGGGGAATTTGTTTAATGAGTAAACTCTGATGCTAAAATAAGTTTAAAGACTTCTAGCTAGAACGTGTTTTCTAAGATTTCTCTAGAATTCTAGTACTCTAAATGGGAATAACCAGCAGTTCCATTTAATGTAATTCTCATGATTCTCATAGTTTTAATTCTTGATTTTCAGCACATTTGTTATTTGATTTTTTGAAAACAGCTTCATGTGAGCCACGATTCGGAATTTCTTAGCTTGAGTTCGATGAGGGGATTGCTGGGAGCCTGTGAAACCCCTAAACCCACATGCGAGATTTGAGGATATGGGCGTAAAGATGTCCAAACTTTCATCTCTCAGCAAGTGAACGAAAGCAGTCAAGGCACAAGTTCCCCCGCTCGATGGGAGTCAGAAACGCCCAGATCTCCATGGGCATGCAGTGAATCTGAACAGAGCAGACTTTACAATGAGAACCACTTCCCAAGTCCCCTCACACAACTCCATCCCTTCCCGAAGATTACATGGTATCACCCGTTTGTCTTCATAACGTTGTGGGCGGGGAGAGCATCAGCAGGGCTTTCCCTCACGGTGCAACGTTCCCCTGTAATCTTACCTTTTCTGGCATTCGAAAGATGCCAAGATGAAATTCTTTGGCTCTCCATGCCAAACCTCAGCTCTGACATGTTTCTACTAGATAGAGAGAACCATATATTCTTCACTTTTGAATCTGTAGCCTTGTTAACCTGAAGCTCTAAATGCCCGGTGGGCCTGAAGGTAAGTGTTCTTAAAAAGATGTATTCTAAAGTAATTAGGAAGAGTAAGAGTCAAGGAAAACAAAAATGTTTGACCATCCAGTAACATCTCGCTTTGGAAGACTTCAGTTTTTCCAAGTACATTTTCAATTCTATTTGGTATCACATCTCTCTGTGATTGTTAGCATTCTATTCAATAGTAGACATTTCCGTGGTCATTTAAGTCCCAGTTCAAAGCAGAATAGCCTGGTGGGGAAGGATGAGCACTGACGGGAGGCAGCAGCAGGAAATGGGGGAGAGATGAGCCTGTCATGGAATATGAGGTGTCAGAGAGAAGCCTCCAGACACATCAGACCAACAAAGGGTCATACACAGACTGACTCACACAGCAGGGCAAGGCTGGCTTCTGGGGTATGTGCCCCGATCCACCGGCGTGGCACAAACAAAGCGTCTTTTAGAAATGGTAGGCTAACGCAGACACGGTGCTGCCGGTAAACCACAGGGCATAGAAAAGCAGACAAAACCTAGTTAACAACGTGTAGAACTGAAAGTTGACTTGAGGCACGGTAAGAATTCTCAGAAGGTAACCCTCTGCTCTCCTTTCATTTCAGATGCTGCACAACAAACACGTCATGGTCCGTGTGGGAGGAGGCTGGGAAACCTTTGCAGGGTACTTGTTGAAACACGACCCCTGCCGGATGCTGCAGATCTCCCGCGTGGATGGCAAAACGTCCCCCATCCAGAGCAAATCGCCAACCCTTAAGGACATGAACCCAGATAATTACCTGGTGGTCTCTGCCAATTACAAGGCTAAGAAGGAGATTAAGTGAAACTAGTGGGTCAGGACAAGGGGACTCTCCCAGTGGCCTGTGTCCACTTCTCCAGTGTAGTCAGTTTAGTTCACAGGCTCTGCAAATTACTGGAAAAGGTGTCACGCACACAAAGATGCCATCATTTCAAACAGTGGTCAAAGAGTAGCACTATTTATTTTAATGCTTCTGTAGAAAATGACCTATGAAAAGAAATTCTAAATTCAGATTTAGATTAGACAAATTTGTAGGCAAATGATTACTTCTCAATAGGCGAACACAGTATTTAGAATACAGTATGAGAAATACACTTCTAGCTAGAGATAAAAACTGTTATTAGAAGAAAATATTTAGGATTTACAAATAAGGAAAACAGAAAGTGCCTGCATTATGTCTAGAGTAAAAGAACCCCAGACATTTTTATAATTGCAGGATTTTTAAGCTAATTTTCAAAAAGTGACAATTAATGTAATAATGTGCTACTAAAAATATCCAACAGCACTATAAATAAGTCCAGAGTATTTGCACCAGTAATACTTTACTGGAAAGGCCACTTCAAAAAAGTTTACATTCACTCGGAAGATTGCCTTAAAGTTTATCCCTTATCTATAACCAAATATCTGGGGTACTTTGGAAGTTTTCAGTATACCCTCCCTTAGAGAACTGCTAAAGAATTGTCCCACACAATCCTCAGAAACAGGGCTGTGTTGAGACCAAGCATAATTCACACCCATAAGCTGACGTATACTTATATTTTGACAGAGTAAATTGTACAGTCAAATGTTCATTGACTACATGTTCTTTTAAAGCATTCTTATTAAAATATATCTTTAGTTAATCCTACTTTGCTATGCTGTCTAGTAAAGTGAATTCACTGTAGCTAATAATGTTACAGACTTATGTATTCCCTTGTACGCCTAGGACAGAGCTGTTTTGTAACCATAAACGGCAAAATGTTGTCCTTACTGATTCAAAAATTAAAAAGATAAATTGAAAAAAATTTATGTCTCAGTATCAATGCCTCATTCTGAAATAAAGATCATTTTCAAGTGGCATCTTTCCCTGAGAGTTATAGTTAAGAGTCAGATTACTTCTTCACTTTGGGTAGCTGAGGGATGGTGGTGTGTGAAGAGAAGGGTAGTTTTGATCATAGGTGGCCCCTTACATGCTACCTTGAGTATAAAAAGTATTTGTCATTTCCTCATTTCTCAACATCATCCACCTTTTTCGCTCCAGAAAGTCAGGGAGGAAATGCCTGTCGTGTGACCACTTTGGAGATAGCCTATCCTGCCCGTTAAACAGGAAGTTTGTAAACGGGCACAGTGTAGTTTGGTACTGCAAAAGTGGTGATAATCATTCTGGGGGAAAAATTAAAGTTTCCCAGGAAACAAAGTTTCCTTGGAACAGTGGATAATTGTAGTATCTTAAAAACACAGATATTGAGTGACTTGATTTTTTGTTACTTTTTTGTTACTAATCCTCAGACTGAATTGCTGTGTAGTAATTGGCAACAATATTTCCATCAAAACTTTCTCCTGTGCTTCAATTTTTCTTGTGAACAGTTATGTCTTTAATAATTAAATTTCATTTAGTTTTAAAAAGAAGTCTAAGTTAACAAAAATAACATTAATTTCTTCATGTATTTTGTTTTCTGATGTAACAAGTGACCAGAAATCCAGCGGCTCACACACCACTTTCATAATGGGGCAGCTCTGTAGGTCAGAAGGACGAGACGGTCTCACTGGGCTTCACAACAAGGCGTCAGCGGGACTGCGTTCCTTTCTCAGGAGAGACTCCATTTGTCTTTTCCACCTTCTAGAGGCTGCCTGGTTTTCCTGGCGCATGCCCCCCTTCCTCCGTCTTCAAAGCAGCAGTAGAGTATCTCAGTGATGCTGCTGTCTTTGCCTCTCTTCCTTTGACCACAGGTTCCCAGCACAGATGGGATGTGTCTCCACCAACCTCTTACTGGTCTATTTGTGCAATTATTACTCAGATCTCAGATTGACAAGTTACTTTTTTCCCTAAGCGCGTGGCATAATTCTTAGAAGAAAATAAATAAGTTGAGCTGTTGGAGGAGGAGAGGAAATTCAAGGTATATGTCAATTCTGCTGGGGGACCACAGATGACAGCGAGAACCTAGTATGGTGTTATTTCTCTAAGAAAACAAGAGACCAGTAATATCACTTCTGTAAAATACTGGAAAAAAAAAGCATGCCCACCTGTAACTTCGGGGATGGTATGGACACACCGAACAGCTTTTAGCTCTGTTCTCATTAACCCAAAGACATGAGAGTGTTGCTGAGGTTTCCCTAACCACTAACCCCAGTTCTAATTATGTCAGATATAGTGAAGATAAAATTGTGTTAAACAGAGACAACCAAAGCCAACTTTTATAAAGAAAAAATGTGTATTTATATCTCTAGATGGCAATACAGAATTTATAACAAAACCGTGTGTGGGAAAACTATTAATTACATTCCAAACACAACTGGCAGAACGGTGTCACATATAGATGCTTAATGAAACATGCCGCACGTCAACCAAGAGTCCCTGGAGTAATATGCAGCTTTTTGTCACCAGCCATGTCATCTGTTTGACGACTAGAAGAATAAAGCAGTGATTTAGGTATTTTATGTCTTAACGCAATCGTTAGGTATATGCACTTTACTGTTTCGTTAACATTTTAGTAATTTGAGTGGGAGGTTTGGGTGCCATAGTAAGCACCGTGTTTTCCCATTTAAGTTATGAATTACGGTAAATTGGCTCCAAATTAAGGTTTTCATCAGGAAGTGATTCATAACTTTATGAGGGAGATGTCTGGATGTATCTGTATGTGTGTGTACAGATATACCTTTTTTAGTAATAATTGACTGGTTTCCTGTCAGGCATTTAGTCTCCCCCTTCCCCTTCCTAACACTGTCCCTAACATCTGGGCGTCACCTCTGAGCCCCCGTAACCCAGGTGGGATGATGGGGAAGCTGCCCACGCCCACGGGGGCAGGCAGGTCTCGGCTGGCTGGAGCAGGACCCCCAGGGTTCCCAGAAAGCAGCTCGGCAGCCACTCAATCACGCTTCAACAGCACGTCGTGGCAGGGTGTCTGTGCATAAGCTGCTGTCAGAAACACGGAATTATCCCCTAGACATAAACCTTTTGTTCACACTGACCTGAGCTGTCATTCTTGGGATGTAGTACAGATAAAACTGTTATTTCTATATTAAAACAGAAGGGCGGATTTGCACAGTTCAGTGATGACACATCTGGTTCTATATCCTTTCAGCTGTTAATGATCCTTTTTCCTTTCCGCCTTGGAAAAATTCATCATGTTCATAAAGTAAAAATTATATTCCTAAGATGCAATTCAATAGTTTCATAACCCTTTATGAACAAAAATACCCCTAATCCTTTAAGGGATAAAGAAAATTGAGCTTAGCTATTATGGCATGAGATATTTCATATCATGAAATATCTCATGCCATAATAGAAAGGGTAATTTTTCCAATGATGAATCAAGAGATCTATATTGTAGGTCCAACTCTTTAAAATGAACATATACAGTAAACTGCAATATAATACAAGTCTTATGGTAGAGATGAGCGATACAGTGGCTCAGTTTCCTTTCTATAAATCAAATAAGCGGGTTTATTCAATTTAGTCCCTATTGACACTTAGTATCTGCAAATTCTAATTTAGGGCTCAGACGGTAGCCTTGATATTCAAAAGAGTTAGCAATCATAACAGCTACTTAAAAGATACAGCGATTCTTCTGTTTTAGCTTAGTGTACATTAAAAAGAAAAAATTCATAAAACAAAAATGGGATAAAACTCATGTTACTAACAAAAATCTACAAAGTTCTTGACTATGCATAACATAGAATTACCGCACAATTGCCCGGCTGGTGTAGCTCAGTGGATTGAGCGCGGGCTGGGCTGGGAACCAGAGGATCCCGGTTCGATTCCCAGTCGGGGCACATGCCTGGGTTACGGGCCAGGTCCCCAATGAGGGCCATGTGAGAGGCAACCGTACATTGCTCTTTCTCCCTCCCTTCTCCTCTCTCTGAAAATAAATAAATAAAATCTTTAAAAAAAAAATTACCTCACAATATTTTTATGTTTAAAGTAGTACTTTTAAAGTACAGTACCTATATGTTTCTCTTTCATGCATTCATATTTGCCTTGGCAATTTCATACCTGTATAAATCTTATGACCATTTTAAAATAAATATAAAAGAATAAAAACATCTATGAAATTTGGACAAGTACATTACACTTGGTATATCCCACCCTGATTCTTAGTTTAACTCATTCAGTTACCACCCAGACACCCAGATCTTCACAGCGCTGACTCTGACACTCTACAGTGGCACATCGCTGCCCTCCGACGGTACCACTGATGTGTGATTTCGAATTCAGCAAGTCAAAAAATTACTGTAGTGTAAAACAGTATGTTACATTTATAAGCTACACAAGTAAAAAAGCAAATGAGAAATTCAGTATTTTCTACAAATATTCATTACTTAATGAGTTATAAAAATTTACAGTGGTCCTTCATATAACCCCTTCAAATGATTTTAAGGTTTTCCCTGATGATCAGTCACTTTAAAGGCACTAAGTCCAGAAGTTTAAGCAAAAGGCTTCATATGTAATGAAACAAAGGAAATGCGTGGCTAAGCAGCACAACTATAAATAGGTAGACCATTTTTATAAAGGAGGAAAAATAAAACTGCAAATTTTAATATTTGAGATGTATGCAGAATCTTTACATGTGATGTATATATATTCACTTTTTAACTTTCACTACTAAAAATGGCAGATACCCACTACCAGCAAAACAACAAATGTAGGAAAATAAGTATTCAATGAAAGGTCTGGCCATTTTCCAAGTCTGAAAATCAACAGCATTTTCAATATTTCAATACTGGAAAAGCACTGCATTTAAGGGCACTAAAATGACAAAGCCTGAATCTTCATTTATTCAAAAAGAAGAAATTAAATAGAGGATGTCCACTTGATTGCAGATAATAGTTACTGGCAGTAGACTCTCACTCATATTATCCTTTATGAAACTGTCCACTAGAAAAGAAAAACATACAGAGAAAAGTAAATTTTATTTAAGGTTATGTAACAATACTCCAAGTGAACAAACAGGCAAAGAGAGGATGATGGGATATGCCAGTGATTTTCAACCAGTGTGCCGTGGCACGCTGGTGTGCCACAAGAATTTTTAAAAAACCACCAATGTGCCTCAAGAATTTTTAAAACATGAAATACCTTCCCTGGCTGGTGTGGCTCAGTGGATCGAGTACTGGCCTGCGGACCGAAAGGTTGACAGTTCAATTCCCAGTCAGGGCACATGCCTGGGTGCCGGCCAGGTTCTCAGTTGGGGGCAGGGGAGAGGCAGTTGATTAATATTCCCATTACACATCGGAAAAAACATGCAATACTGGACTATTTAGTCAGGGCACTGACTTATTTTCCCTTAGATTGTCAAATTAAAAAAAATGATAACAGCCAACACAATAGCTGTCCAGTGTGAATGAATCAAAATTATACCTATTTTTTTCTGTCAGTTGGCAAAAAATACATTTTTTGGTGTGCCACAGAATTTTAGTAACTAGTTTATATGTGTCATGAAATGAAAAAGATTGAAAATCACTGGGATATGCAAACACAAACTGTTTTTTGTGAATAGCAGTGGTTTGTAAAAATTTTACTTTACACATATAAGGAAATAAAATATCTGGTCAGATTAATGGGTAACTAAATTCTAAATATCTAATAATCACTAAAGGAGAAAAAAAGAAACAAACACCACCAAATAAAAACAACAATGAAACTACAAAATGAAAATATAGTACAGGAATTCTTTTTTGAGGCATGGAACCAAGAAGTGGTAGAAATTATTAAATAATGGTTTGGCAGTCTTTTCCTTGCTTGAGTTGAGAAACTATTCCATTTGTTGCTCTGTTTAATCAAGTCTATTAAATCTGCAATAAGAAGTTCTGAAAGAGCCACTGGGGAAGGACCAACTGGAGATAATTTTAAGTCTATGGAGTAGTGTTTTCCAAGTGCATCCAAGGAATATTATTGGGTGTGTGTATAAATAATTTAAATACATCTTTTAAAATTAAGGTTTATTTCACGCAAACTTGCTTTTCTTGCAGAACTTCTTAGAGCAGGGGTGTCCAGCCCATGGCCGCACGTGGCGCAGGATGGCTGTGAATGCGGCCCAAGACAAAAATTGTAAATTTACTTAAAACATGATGTCACATATTTGTGACTCCATTTTCAGTCAACATGCATATGCTACTTGCCAATTTTCAAATGGAATGTGTAGAGCTGCAATCTGGCACTCAACTTACAAATTTGACCGTGTCTCTTTACTGGACTTTTATAGGTCCTGTCTTTCCAGAAACAGATAGCCCTGGCTTCACAATCACACCTTATTCATGTCATCGCTACTTGACAGCATCTACATTTGCAAGCAACTATTTTCAAGAACGAAACACATTAAGAGTAAAATTAGAACCTAAACATCTGATGAGTACCTTGGAAACTCATTGGGAATTGCAACTACTTTTATCAAACCATATATTGATGCACTAGTTTCTCAAATACAATGTCAAACATCCCACTAGTTTTATATTGCCCTCTTTTCTTTTACAATAAAAAATATTTTAAAAATCATGATGTTTTATTACTTAGATATGTACATTTTCTATATTAGTGATCACAAACTTGGGACCTACTCGACAATTTTAAAAGCTTATCGAAAGGGCCACTGCATAATTAGGGTTATCATGTGAGGACTTTTTTGCTTATCTGTGATGGCAGGTATCATGAAAATTATGCACGGACCTTTGTTTTGCTCATCGGTTTCGTCAGTGTTTGTGTATTTCATGTGTGGCCCAAGACAACTCTTCTTCTTTCATTGTGGCCAGAGACACCAAAAGGCTGGACACCCCTGTCCTAGAGACTTGAATACTGTACCCTTTTTTTCAAGAAAGGGATATAGTATACAACATAATATTCAGAATTTTAAGACATTTTTTTTTTTTTTTACCACGGGAGTCTATTTTCTACCATGTTTCTCTTAGGACTAGAGCAAAAAACACTAGATCACAGATTCTCAATCTGGTTTGATATCAGATTACCTTGGGGAGCTTAAAAAATTACTGGTGGCTATACCCCACTCAGCAATTCCGACTGTATGAGGTGGGGCACCAGGTTCAGTCTCTTTTGCAAGCTCCTCCCGAGACTCTAAGGTGCAGCCAGGGATGAGAGCCACTGCACTAAGGTCTGCTGTCACTCCTGTGGCGGTGTGTTCTGTACTGATGCTCGTCTGCAGCCTGAGGCCATCACCCCCTTGACTTCTTAAGACAAGGCTGCCTTTCCAAAAGACAGTGCAGAATACCCATGGCAGTTATCCTGGCAGAGGCAGAGCTCATCCAGAGATGACTCTGTGGAGGGCATGACAAGATACAAAGTATCCTTTTCTTATAGGATTAGATGTGACAAGTCACTCAGTACCTCCTTTTCTTCTACTATGAAATAGTAGATCTCAGCATCATGACCAGTCTTATAATTTAATTTTCACAAATTGTTTTTGAGAACCCTCTATGAAGTAAACCTGGTGACACAGATCTTTATCTCAATATAACATTGAAAGTTAAGTAGCTATACTTTTGGTGACTACCCTGTATTTCCCACCTGTTTTACTTTATACTAAACTTATTCTATTCTATTCTATTGTTGGGGGTATATTAAAAAAAATAAGTGAAATGGTCACAGCTATTTAATATTGAAACCAATTATTTTATACATTGTTAAAAGTTAACACTAAAAAAGTGTTTCAATTTCATTTAAGTGAAATTAGATAAAGTAACATGTAATTATAAAGCACACAAAGCTAAATCTTATCTCTCTCTGATATCTCTGAACCAGAATCACCTCTGCTCAGAATGTTCCTAAATTGCCTGCCCCACAAATACATCTAAGTATTTATGTACAGTTTTGAGAGCAAAAACCAAACTGAATTGAGAAGACAGTGAATTGGCTAAACATGTGCTCATAAATCATTGAAAGGTTAAATATAATTGACTGAAATTCAGAACACTGTCCTTTTCACAAATATACTTGAGAAAGATATTTTCTTTAAAAATGGACCAAAAAATAAAATCTAAGTGTCTGCACCATTATTTTTCTGAGTTTTAACATGTAAAATAAAACCTTTGTAGTCCTACTAGACTGTGAAGATGCCCAAGTTCAAGGACCTTATTTAATTTGCCCACCGTTACATTTCTGTATCAAGAGCTCCAACTGCTGCATTGGGAGGTGCATACGCCACACTCACTCCTGTGTACCCTGCTTTCCAAATGAACATTTACCTAACTATGACAGGAACGACAACGGAAAGGTAAAAAATATCACTGACTAAAAGAAGTATAGGTTATAAGTACAAATTTTTAGTGCAGTGCAATTTTGAAGGGTTTATGTATAAGTGGAAATAAGAAATGAAGTTTTAAAATGACACTGAATTTGAGTGATTCTGACTACTCTATAGTCTTTCATATTATTTGAGTATTCTACACAGTTAAGATTAGTATTAATCATATAACGTATTAAGATAATCAGGAAAAATCTATTTTAATTTTGGGAAAAAGAACGTAAACCTATTCCAAGTAAATGCTAGAATGTCCAAATAAACCGACACTTCTTCCAATCTATATTATCCATGCTTTTAAACTGATTCAAAATTTTCTGATAATCCATTTTAAGAGGAAACTATTGAGTGGGCTGCTACTGAAGTTTTTAAAAATTCCAGGTAAATCTTAAATAAATTTTAATACTTACTCTAAGTCCACCTTCTGGTGGGGGCCCAGATGTAGCTATTTGCTTCTCTATTTTTTCTTTTTTCTTTCTCTTTTCTTCCACAGACTGAACATTCAAAATGCCCCGAGATGCAGCCTTTAAGAAATTTAAGGGGTATAAAAAAACAATAAAACTCAGTATGCAAGTGTTCTGTTCTGTTCTGTTTGCTTTGGAGGTGGGATATTGGTGTATCTGGTAACAAAGATTTAGACTGTTTCTACAACAGCTTTACATAAAAAATCATTTTTTATTGGGTATTTTGTAACCATATAATTTTTCCCCTTAAACTTATTTCACATCTGCCAGTGTTTTATAAGGCATGGTCATTTTATCTTAGGGAATCATGTTATTAAAGGGGCATCACACATTAGAGAAGACATCTGTATAATAATTTTCATGTATTAAATGATATAAATACATGAATATAATTTATAGAAACAGAGATTATTCTGAAAAATAATTACATTTAAATATAAATTTAAAGGATATCCAATACCACTTTCATTACAGAATACTACTAGTTATAGACACTTATTGTGGGAATTCTTTCCACACACGTGAAAACACGCAGTTCCGGAATTTACGTGTTTTGAGCTCAGCTCCGTGTGAGGAAAAATTATTCCCGTGTGGATCATGTCAGTGGAAAAGGAATCCTCTAATGGGAATTTGGCAAAAATGTATCTTAACAAACTCTGTAACTTGCTGAGTCTCTCTTCCTCCCAAAGTCAGGAAGCTTAAGTTAATGAATCCCTGCCTCAATGTTTTATGGTCCTAAAAGTTAACAGCCCTAGTTAGCTTACCCTCAATTTACTTGTCTCCTGTTTAATGTATACCCTGGTCCTGTCTGCCACCGGACCTGAATTTACATCCTAAAACTCTGTTACTGAGTAAATGTACCCCTTATCTTTTCCCTTCCCATATATCCTCATGACCCAACTGAAAACCCCTGTTCTGCATAAGAACATGAATAACCAATCCAATGTAAATATGTCCTAAAGCTTCTAATAAAAAGCCCAGCTGAGCTAGGCACAAGGCCTTTTCCAAGATGGAGGAAAAGACCCGTGGCTGCCGGACTCTATTCTCAAAGCGTGTCTCTGGGTGAGTTTGATTCACGCGGCAGGGTACGGTCCCCCACGGATTTCACTGGGACGAAATCCCAGTGTCAATTTATCAAGAATAAAGTACAGCCCTGACCGGTGTGGCTCAGTTGGCTGGACATCATCCTGCAAAGGGAAGGGTCACTGGTTCATTCCCAGTCAGGGCACGTGCCTGGGTTGCAGGTTCAGTCCCTGGTCCGGGTGCCCAGGTACAGAGAGGAGACCGGCAATTGATGTTTCTCTATCACATTAATACTTCTCTTCCTCTCTTTTTCCCTCTGTTCCCCTCTCTCTAAAGATAAATAAAAATCTTAAAAAAAATAATAAGAAAGTACAAACTTCTCTAAGTAGGTAAAATTTCATTTTTAGTCCCACCTCCTTCTGTCTTCTCTCTGCAGCTTCTGCAAGCTTTGCTCTTTTTTCTTCCTAAAGAATATATGTAAAAAATATGCTTTAGAATAAAAGCAAACATTATCATGGATAATTATACACCTATATATCTCTTATAGATAATATAACAGTTTATAAAAATATTTAGTACTGGCTCAAAATGTTCCATCAAGAATGCCAGTATTTACATTTATAAAATAATCAACTTTCTGAATTTCACTCTCGCAATTAATCAACATACTTTCAAATAAGAACACACTGAGACATATATATGATTCATATTGTATGTTATATATATATATATATATATATATATATATATATATATATGACATGGGTTGGTCTATAAAATAATCTATTCACTTTTGTTTAAAAAAAGGCTTACAAGACCGGCAAGTCAGGGCAATAAAACAAATAATATTTAATAATACAACGTTTAGTACTACCAGTTATAAGGGAGTTTGAAGTAGGCTGGTGTTTTTAGGGAAAGTTCACGGATGAGGTGAGTGAATCTCACTGTGTATGATAGTGAAAACTGTGGTATATTTAGGAAAGGTACCATTCCATGTTGGGAAACCATGATTTTCTATATCATGTACTAATTATAACATCTTTATATAGGACATGAAGTAGCATACTTGTAGGAGCTGTGTTAATAATTCCCTTGTTTTCCATACATACATCCATATTCATTCCTTGTACAAATACAGTATTTACTGAACACCTATCACATGTCTCAGGAGCCTGGGCGCTAAGGATAGAGCACTGAAAAAAATACTGATGTTTCCACGCAAATGAAACTTAAATTCTGAGGGCACACAGTCAAATATAATCAATTAAATAGTGTCTGTCAGTATAAGCGCTTAGGAAAGAAAAAGAAGGGGAAATAGAAGGATGGGTGGGTGGTATAGTAGGGGATCTATTTTATTTAGCATGGTCAAGAAAAACCTCAACAATAAAGTGACATTCAAGTAGTGAGCCCTGCGGTTATCTGTGGGACTGGGTGGAGGGTTTAACAAAAGCTTACAGACGAAATTTATCAGCAGCCAGAAAAACAAAAGTAACAGCATTTAAAAGCAACCGTAGCAAGAAAGACAAGGTGAACTCCCTGGTACCAACTTCCAGGTCATTTTTAGTACCTATTACCAAATGGCTGAAGAGTTTACGCACTTTCTTAAATACCTAACTTCTTTTCAGGAGGTTTTAGCAAGAGAGGAGAGAAGAGAGGAATTCAGATGTTGTAATTAGCAACTCCCAATAGGGAGCATTAGTGTGAAGATACTGTGAAAAACAAAACTACACAAAAAATAAATGCAGTGTAGCACAAACCGCTAAATTTGAATTTCAGGTAAAACAACGAATAATTCTAGTATAAATGTCTCAATATTGCATGCGACGAATCTATGTTTGCAATGTATTCCTTGTTTATCTGAAAATTCAAATTAAACTGGGCGTCCTGTATTTTTATTTGCTAAGTATGGCAACTTTAAAAACTGTACGCTCTGTACTACATAAAATAATCATTTTTAAAGGAAAAACTTCAGAGATCAATAATAAAGGGAAATTACTAATACAATATCCAGTCCAGGTCAGGTGTGTAAGGGGCTTTACTGAGCACCTTCTTTAAACAGCTCGTACAGACACAGGAATATGCACATCTCCGAATATAAGATTCGACACTTCGGTGCAGAAAGAGGAGTTCCTTTCGCACCCGAACTCGTCTGCAGCGTCGCCGGGAACGACCCCTACACCGCAGGGTCGGCGCCCGCGCGTCCCACCAACTTCCAATCCCGCCCAGGCAGCGAACGGCAGCGACCGCGGAGCTGCCTCCGGGCGGTTCTGCGTAACGAGAGCCGGCAGACGGACGCGGAGGCGGCGGCTCGATCCCGCGGCAGGACCCCAAGGCCCTACGGCCGCGACCGTCCCCAGCACCAGGCCGCCCGCCCGCGGCGTCTGCGGCGCGCTCCGCCCGGTCCAACCGCCCGCACAGGTGCCCGCAGCGCCAGGCCTGGCGGAGCGCCGTCCCGGGAACAGGTGCGCGCGGCGCGGGCCGGCGGACGCGCAGCCGCGGCCTTACTCACCAGGTTCGGCGAGGGAGGCGCGGACTCCCCGGGACAGGGAAAACACAGCCCCATCCGGACAGCGGCTGGAGACCCCTCCCGCGCCGGGCCGGTAGGTGCCGACTGCGCGGCGGTACGCGCGGCCCAGGTCGGCCGCGCTCGCCCGGACCCACCCCGCCGGCGGCCTCCGCGGTCGGCTCCGCCCCCTGCTGCAACGCTCCCGCCCTCGCGGCTCCGCCCTGGCCCAGCGCTCGCTTCCGTCCCCGAGGCCGCTGCCCACCCCCACCCAGGGGCCCGGCTGGCCGGTGTGCGGCGGGCGGACCGGCTCGGGCGCCAGGAACTGCCAGCTTTGGGCGGCGTGCAGGGATCGGATGGAGAAACCGTATTCATGGCTCCCACCTGCCTGGTCATTTGTACAAGAGTGATACCACATTGGATGGTTTATGCTGCTGCTTTTGTGAGATAGGCTCGGACCTCCAAGAAATTAAAGTTTAATTGGAATAAACTTGCTGAAATTGCAAATTGACGTGAGCACCCTTTTCTGCCTTCTAAGTGACTCGGTATTATTCCAGTTGAGAGACCATGGCGAATATGAAGTACAGAGTGCAGCACAAATAACGCCCCTGTTTTTATTACAAAATTTGAATTTCAAAATCATAAGTATGCAGTTCTGTAACAAAATATCGCACTCAAGCACACCATGTGACATTTTAAGTGAAATGTTCAAATTAAAACCATAAATTATTACACCCATATTATTACCCTACCAACCACACTCATGCAGTGGTTACTTCTGCTGGGCCCTCCCCAACTCCCCCGCCCCAGAGGCCTCATGGACGTGGCATTAGTTGAGGCACCCATTGGTTCCTGATTTTTGGGATTCACTTAGCCTTACAAGGGTAATGATGGAGGTTGATTTATTCAGAAATATTTTAATTGAGTGTCTCTCAAATTTCAAAAAACATAAAAATCACCTGGGCATCTAGTTAAAATGTAGTTTATAATTTAATAAATTAAGGGTGAAACCTGCGATTCGTTTCTAGTAAGCTCCTGGGTAAAAATGAAGTTTCTGATCTCTTCACACAACTGCTTTTAATTTTTTTTCTTGCATTATACTAGTTTTCCTTGCTTGTTGGAATATCTTCAAATACCACAAAAAGGTAGGTTGTAAAGTGACCATTAAAACCTCAGAAACCAGCATTTTTAAGTCTTATGTTTAAGTCTTTAATCCATTTTAAGTTAATTTTTGTGAGCTGTGTAAGATTGAGGTCTAATTTCATTCTTCTGCATGTTGTTATCCACTTTTCCCAACACCGTCATTTATTGAAGAGACTATCCTTTCCCCATTGCATACTCCTAGCTCCCTTGTCCAGTAGTAGTGAGCTATATATGCAAGGGTTTATTTCTGGGCTCTTGATTTTGTTCCATTGGTCTATGCATCCATTTTCATGGCAGTATTATACCTTTTGATTACTATAACTTTGTAGGATAGTTTGAAATCAGGAAGTGTGTTCCCTGCAGCTTTGTTCTTTGTTAAGATTGCTTTGGCTATTCGAGGTCTTTTTTGGTTTCATACAAATTTTAGAATTGTTAGTTCTGTTTCTGTGAAAAAATACCATTGGAATTGATAGGAATTGCATTGAATCTGCAGCTTTCTTTCAACAGAATGGACATTTAAACAATATTAATTTTTCTGATTCATGAACACGAGATATCTTTCTATTTACTTGTGCCCTTAAGAAAACACTGATTTGCTTTTTGTGGTTAGAGATTGACTGTATTTTATAGAGTTTCAGATAAATGGAATCATGTGTACTTCTTCAACATAAAGTTTTAAAATTTATTAATGTTACTGTGCGCATGTATCTTGAATAATATTCCATTTTTATAGATGTATCACATTTTTAAAATGAATTTATTCATTGACAGATGGGCTGTTTGCATTTTGAGGCTATTATGAACAAAGCTCCATAAATATTTATGTGCAGTTCTTTGGATGAAAATGTACAAGGTCTGTCCAGAAGGTATCCAGCCACATAATATGAAAAATAGAGACATTTACTGGAGAAGATACAAGATACAAGAAACATTGTACATAGGACAATGATACCTCAGTCTCCTTCAAAGTGGGCACCTTGGGACCTCACACAGTTCTCCCAGTCATTATCAGCTGCCCCATCGTGCTTTCCTGAATCTCATCACAGTCTGAAATCTCTCCCCTTTCAAAGGTGATTTTAGTTTTGGGAAAAGGCAGAAGTTGCAGAGTGCCAAATGTGGGCTGTACGGGGACTGAGTCACCTGGCTGACTTGATGTTTGGCCAAAAAACTCTGCACAAGACATGATGCATGAGGAGGTTCATCGTTGTGATGAAGCTGCCAGTCACCAGTTCAAGGTTAATGCAGAATTTGATGCATATTTGTTACTCTACTTGCTCAGTCATTTTGAATGTGACAGCCACACAATATGCATCTACAGCCTCCCTGACTAGTACAGAGGAGTTGTCATTGTTCACACGTGCGCATTCCAGTCCACTTTCCTTGGTTACATTGATTGCCGCACAACCTGTTCTCGTTATATTAACAGTGACTGGAGTTTTTCTGGGCAAACCTTACACCTTATGTGCCCAGCAGATGGTCGGTTTTTTGTGGTCTGTACACTTGAAAGAATAGGTGTTCTGTTGATGTTGGGTGGAATATTTTATAACTATCAGTAAAATTGTTGAATGGTAGTGCTATCTCCTATATCTTTAATAATTTTATATTTGTTGAATTATTTTTCAGGAGGGGAATGCTCTATTTCAGTTATGATTGTTGATTTGTCTATTCTTTGAATTCTTCTAGTTTTTGTTTAATGTCTTTTGATGCTTTGTTATTGAGTGCATGTCTTTGTGATGAATTGAAGCTTTCATTATTATAAAGTATTCATCTATACACATGATATGATTTATCTTGAAGACTAATATGCGTCAGTAATGTAGCCATTCTAGCTTTAAGATTTGTGTTTTCATGGTATATATTATTGCATCATTTTATTTTTAAACCTATCAACATTTACATACAAAGCACATTTCTAGTAGACATTTTGTAGTTGGTTTTGCTTTTTTAAATACCTTGATAACCTCTGCTTGTTGAAGAAATGTCTCCGTTGGTTTTGCGTGTTCCTATATGTTTTCTGAGCAAAAATTTAATATTTTTTTTCCTCTAGACTATCTTTTAAAGGATGCTTGTATAGTAAGCAAACTGGGAAGATAGTCTAGATCAGATTGGTTTACTGTCCAGTATAATGGAGATAATGCCTCTCTCTAGAGCAAAGTTGGGCAGGTTTGCTTAACAACCCCTTAGGTAAGATTGGGGCTTCCATAGTTGTAACACAAACCCACAGTGTCCACAGTTCCCACCTGGGCTCACCTGTGTAAGAGCCTCATGGGGCTTGGCGAGTCAAGGGAAACCATGCAAGCATGCATCTGAGTGCCTGTGTGCCCAAAGTGTTGTAGTGGGGTTAGCTTATCTCCACCCAGTAACTCTCTTGTTCCCTGCCAGCATCTATGAGACTGTGATGGTCTAACTTGTTTCTTGTAAGTAGAATAAAATCTCAAATCCACCACTCTTCTAGATACTGCCTTTTAATTGGAGTGTTTAGACCATGTAGATTTAATGTAGCTATTGATTTAGGATTTAATCTATTATCTTGCCATTTGTTTTCTTTATTATCTTTTTCTGTCTTCATTTGAATGGGTTTTAAGCATTCCATTTTATCTCTATTAGCTATACTTGTGTGTGTGTGTGGTTTCTCTAGTATTTGCATTATGTCTTTAAGATAGCCAGCTGTCCCTTCAAATAATCTCTCTTTACATAAATATAAGAAACTTTCAATGATCGTACTCTTCCACCCTTTGTTATTGCTTTGTCCACCCTACAGGTTATTAAAACCATAATTATTACTTTTGCTTAAAATAGTCAATTAATTTTTAAATAAAATATTAGAATAAAATGATCTTGTATTTACTTATATGTGTATCATTTCCAGAGCTTTTCATTGTTCTGTGTAGATCCAAAAATCTACCCGATACAATTTTTATCCACCTAAAGAACTTTCTCCTCATGTCTACTGTTACAGTTTTTGTCACTGCTGAAAAATAATCTGCATTTTTGCCTTCAGTTTTGAAGAACATTTTTGCTCCATAAAAAACTTAAGTTTGACAGGTTTTTCTTTAATCAATTCTTTAAAGGTATCATTCTGGCCTATGTAGTTTCTAATGAGGTTTTGTGAGTATTTTATGCTTGTTTCTCAGTATTTAATGACCCTTCCCCATTGTTATGTTCCTTTCTCTTTTCAATGTTTTTCAGCAATTTGATTATGAAATATTTGATAAATTTGGGTCTTTATATTGCTTGGCATTAAGCTTTTTTGGATCCATGGGATTAGTTTTCATCAACTTTGGAAAAGTTTGGGGAATCTTTTTCACCCCCATCCTCCCTATTCAGACATTCCCAATTATTCACGTTAGACCGCACGATTCAGTGTCACAGGTCAGCGAGGAGCTGATCATTTCCCAGTCTTTTTCTCTTTGCCTCAGTTTGGATTATTTCATGACTTTTTTGAAATGTCTCCTATGCCGTTCATCTCATTTAGTGACTTTTTAAATTTTAGATTTTTTTAGTTCTAAAAGTTCTATTTAGTTCTTTTAAAAATCTTCTATTCCTCTCCTTGTCGTGTTCATGGCTTTCTTTAACTTACTGAGCATAGTTAACATATACAATATTTAAATGAATTCTTCTAATTACATCATTTCTTTTCATTTCTCTGTCTCTTTCTATTGACTTGATTCCCCCCTGATTATGTGTTAACATTTTTCTGCTTCCTGACTGCCTAGTAACTTTGACTGGATACCAGACATTGGACATCGATAGTGGACGGACAGTAAACAGATCTGACTTTGCAGAGTTTCACACTGTGATCAGGCAATTTAGCATTCAGCAGAGTCAACGTAAGTTGTATGCAAAGCTACAAAGCACTGTGTATAGTTCCTTACTCTCTGGGATTTTGCTCTGCCACTCCCAGTTACCCCAGACTTCCTGAATTCTTATCACTGTTCCTCCGCTCCTCCTCCACTCAAGAAAACTGCTGTGTTCTGCTCATGATTTTTTTTTCTCTGCAGCAAGATCTGGAATGCTGCTCCAGGCAGTAGAAGGGGTAGTCATAGGCTCCACCTATTTCCTTTCTCTTAGGGACCAGCCCCCCTTTTTTTCACTTATGCTTAAACAAAATGTTTAAAATTTATGTTACATTTCTGAAAACCATTGTTTTAAAAATCTTGTCCTGTTTTCTAGTTGTTTACTGTGGAAGCACAGTTCTGGTGCTTTCATTCCAAGAAACAGAATCCTCTGTACTTGAAATTGTATTTTGGATGCTGCAAATTGTTCACTGAATATAATGTTCATATTAGTCTAATAGTTGGTAGTTCTTTAACTTAGAAAATAATTGTGATAATTCCATTTTCATGTTAAGAATTACTTATGTAATTAAACAAGTATTTTACAGAGACATATGAGTATCATCCATTTCATACATAAGAGTAACATTTAATTCAGTATCTAAATTTTACCTTAAATGAAAATTTTAATTACACTGTAGCTCATTTGCAATATCAACAAATAACACAGGTTTTAGTTATATTAAAACCCTTTCCTAGGGCTATTTAAACATTTTAAACATTTTGTTTAAGCATAAGTCATTATAAATACACAGCAGAGGAAATCTATTTCCCTTATTATTAGAACATAATTCTAGATCTCTACATATGTCATAAATACAACTGCAAAATTTAAACGTGAGCATATTACTTTAAAAACCTATACATAGTCATTATTATCATTTGGTGAAAAGCAGAAAAGCACAAATTTCCAAACAAAAAAAAAGGGGTAGAGTGATATGATATTGAATAACATTCTAGAGCCTGTGGCTTGGATGTGAAATGATCACATTGTGTTTATTTTGCAGGAAGGGCAGAGTATTGCCTTTATTTTTCAAATGAAGTAAAATGTGGAAATGCCACTTGATGTCAGAAATATGCAAATTTTGGTCTGGCACGTGATTTCCTCCACACAAGCTCCAGCTTTATGGCCACTAGAAGAGATTAAAATACACAAGAAAAAGAAATTCAATTAAAATTTATATAAGGAAATGTTTGTGTAACTATAAATCATCTTGAAAAAGTATCAAAGAGAGAAGTCTTTCTTATACTAAAAGAATTATGTAAAGAGCTAGAAGTGCTATTCTCCATTAAAGTCACATTCAGATACCATCCAGATATGAAAATCACCAATGTCAAAAAAATCATATCTGGAGAAAATTTGATAGAAACATTTTGATTTCTGTGAGTCAGACAACAAATTCCACGAGCAGGAGAGATTTGTAGAAGATAAAGATGATGGTGTGGAGAAAGGGTCAGTGACTTCTGCGCATGCTGGATGTGACAGAAATGTTAAACAGGGATTTTCTTTCCTAAAACTTATGATCTGTGATTGACTGAGAAAACATAAACACCAGTCGAGAGTGTTTTAAGTCTTAAAATGACTCAAAATGAAGTGATCAACGGGCAAATAAGTGAAAATGTCAAGATTGTAAGGATTAGTAATAATAGGGATTTAACTTTAAAATAATATTTCAGGATAATATAAATATCTGTAAGTATATACTGAATGACATAACTAGGAGATAATTTTTGTTTTGTAGATTTTAAACAGACAAAATTCCAAACAAAAATAATTTCTCAGACTTCTTTCCACACCTGGGGGCTTTAGTCTCATCATGCGTCCTGTGTTCTGCTGGGCACAGTCCAGAGGAGCTTTTATGTCTTAATTTTCACCCCAAATCATTCAAGTTGCACAAATACAGTTACATATTTTTTCCTGAAGCCAGAGATCAATTTAACAAGATGGAAGAAGAGAAGAGTTTACTAGTAGGGGTGTGGCTTACAACACGACAATTTGCAAAATGATATGAAAAGGAAGAGTGAGAAGAACCAGTACAGTTTAAAGCAGTGTTGCTCTGTGTGGTCTGGTTTTGGTGCTAGCCTTCCATGTACTGTTATTTTGCAACAAGAGTAGCAGAGAATTGAGAGTAGACACTTATGTTCATTTTTAATGATTTGAGATTGTTATGACATTTTGATTGCATGTTTGAACAGTTTGGAAATTAAACCAAACCAAACAAACAAAATTAAAGAAACATCAGACAAAATTCATCTTTGGCCACATTTGAGAAGCACTGAGAGCTTGAGCTTAAATAGGGGATATTATGCATTTTGGACAATAGATAGATGATATAAAAATGAGGGTTTCCAGCCTGACATGTAAAGAGCTTGGACATCATCATTCCCATCTTCACAACAAGAAAAAAACTGAACACACTGCAGCATAATTTACAATAGTGAAGACATGGAAGCAACCTAAATCTCCATTGGTAAAGAAAATGTGGTATATACAATATATATATATATATATATATATATATATATATATATATATATATATATATATACATAATGGAATAATGTTTAGCCATAAAAAGAAGAAAATCTTGCCAATATCAACAACATGGATGGACCTTAACAACATTATGCTATGTAAAGTAAATCATATGGAAAAAGACAAATACCATATGATCTCACTTATATGTAGAATCTAAAACACGCACACACACAACAGAACAAAACTGAGCTCATCAATATAGAGAACAGATTGCTGATTGCCAGAAGTGGGGGTTGGGGAGCTGGGTGAAATGGGTGAAGTGAGTCAAAATGTACAAATTCCAATTATAAAATAAGTTCTGGGAATATACAGCATGGTGATTAAAGTTAGTAATACTGTATTGTATATTTGAAAGTTGCTAAGAGAGTAGATCTTAAAAAAAATTGTAATTATGTGTGGTCATGGATGTTAACTAGACTCACCACATACAAATATTGAGCCATTATGTTGTATGCCAGAAACGAATACAATGTTAGATGTCAATTATATCTCAATTAAAAGTCATCTACCTGACTTCGAGACTCATTATAAGGTTACAGTAATCAAGGCAGTGTGGTATTGGCAAAAAAAAAACAAAACCAAAAAACCCATAAATATTTTATTCAAGACACTGAATAGAAATTCCAGAAATAGACCTATACAGATCTTTGACAAAGTAGCAAAGGCAATGCAATAGAGAAAGAGTATCTTTTCAACAAACAATGCTGGAATGACTAGAACAACATTCACCCACGTGCTAAAAAAGAAAAAAGTCTAGATATTTATCTTACAGCTTTCATTAAAATTAAATAAAAATTTATCACCGACCTAAATGTCAAATGAAAAACTGCAGAACTTAAGGAAGATAACACAGGAGAAAATCTATGTGATCTTGGATGTGGCAATGAAGTTTTAGATACAACACCAAAAGCATGATCTATGAAAGAAATAACTGACAAGTTAGACTTCATTAAAATTAAAAAATGCTGCTCTGGGAAAGGCACTGTTAGAATAATTAAGGGAAAGTCACAGACTGGGAGAAAATATTTACAAAACACATAAAGAACTGGTATTCAATATATACTACTGACTCTTAAAACTCAACAATAAGAAAAGAAACAGCTTAGTTAAAAATGGGCAAAGGTTTTGAGCAGACACCTCACCAAATAAGTTATTTAGATGGCAGATAAGCATATGAAAAGATTGTCAGTAGTATACATCATCAGGGAATTGCAAATTAGAACAACAAGATGCCACTGCATACCTGGCAGAATGGCTAAAATCCAAAACACTGATAACATATAAAGTTGGCAAGAAGGTGGAGCAACAGGAACTCTCATTTATTGCTGGTGGGAATGCAATATGATACAGCCACTTTGGAATACAGTTTGCCATTTTCTTGTAAAGCTAAACATAGTTATACCAAATGATCCAGCAACTGCACTCCCAGATATATTTATCCAAATGAGTTGAAAACCTAAGTCCACTTAAAAACCTGAAATATCAATGGTTATAGGAGCTTTACTCATGACTGCCAAAAATTGGAAGCAAGAATGATATTTTTCAATAGGTGAATGAATTAACTTGTTATATAAATACAATGAACTAGTATTTAAAAATAAAAAGAAATGGGTTATTGAGCCATGAAAAGACATAGAAAATCCTTAAATGAATATTGCTAAAGGAAAGAAGCCCATTTGAAAGGATATGTACTGTATCATTTCAACTGCATGACATTGTAGAAAATACAAAACCATAGAAAGTAAAAAATATCAGTGATTGTCGGGTCGAGAGGGAGAGGGAGGAGGGAAAGGATGAATAGGGGGAGCACTGGGAATTTTTAGGGCAGTGAAACTATTTATGATGCTGTAATGATGGATATAAGACATTATGTACTTGTTGAACTCAGAATTCTACAACACAAAGAGTGAATCCTAACTTGTGTTAATAATAATGTATTGGCATTGGTTCATTAATTGTGGTAACAAAGGTATCATGCCTATTCAAGGTGCCAATAATAGGAGAAACTGCTGGGGGAAAAGGAAAAGAAGTATGTAGAAACGCCTTGCTTTCTATATAGTTTTTCTATAAACCTGAATTGCTATAAAAAATAAAGTCTATTGATTTAAATAAAAAGGGTGCACAAGGAAAATTTTAGGGGTGATGGATATGTTGATTATCTTGTGGTGATGGTTTCATGGGTATACATGTGTCAAACCATTAAAAAATATACACCTGAAATATGTACTGTTTATTATATGCCAACTACACTTCAGTAAAGCTGAAAAAATAAACAGCAATAGACACATACCCTTCATTTGGAGCCTGCTTTCTTGATGAACAGGGAACTAACTCAGCTGCCATATATTTTTCCCCTTGTCCTATACTTTTTGGTCGTGGAATGTGGAAACATTATTTACTGATGTAGAAGCCTTTTTGGGACCATGAGAATAAAGGTCATAAGAAAGGTCATTTGAAGAACTAGAAATAGAGAAAGCACCTGGGACATCTTTGGTGATTGTTGGAACCACCATATCAGCCCTAGGTTGCCTAGGTCAGTTGTTCTTGTTTGGAGAAAAAAATATACTCCTATTTGGCTAAGCCACTGCAGTTGAGTTTCTTTTATAAGGAACTAAAGTTAGCCATTCCTAACTGACATAGCTATCATTAGCTGTGTTTACAAAATATTTCCTTTCAGAAAGAAAATGAGCAGAAAAGATCTTAATTGTTGGAAATAGAATGTCTGTCAAATCTTCCCATAATGAAATATAATCCCTGTTCCTAGATTTGCTTGGATAAGGCCGAGAATCACTACTGAGTTGATAGAGGAATGGATGAGCAAAATGGAGAGTTTTACCCTGAAGAAAATTCTGAATATTAAGGAAGGTTAACAATTGTCCTCAACTATCTGAAGGACTTTTAGGTGGAAAGGCCGTTGGATTTATGTCTGGCTACAAGAAACATAATACCACGTGTAAAAGACTCATGGATGCAATATGATGTGTCATGTGGAAGAACTTAAATCCATATCAAGGCTGCGCAAAAATGGAATAAGCTGTGATTGGTGTAGAGTTTTCTGATGTGTTCAAACCTAGTCTGAATACCATTTAGCCGGAGATTTGGTAATTTGTTTTTCAAATACTCTAAAATATTTACATGAATAATTTTGTCAAATAACATAAGACAAAGCAAAGGCAAAAGCTGGAATCCAGAACAACATGGTTTCAACATGGTTTCTTTTCATTAAACCACAATGCTAATTACAAAGGAGATTTAAATACTAGATGAGAATTTGATTAGAGGAGCTTTCAGGTACCTTTCCAGACTTCAGTCACACATTTTTCAAGGGAAAGGGGAAAAACAAAATTTAGAGCATTTCCTAAATTAAAAATGAGACTATCTGTTGCATTTAAGAATCTGTTCATTTCAGTGACGTCTTCATACTTACCAGGAGCCCTGGGTCTGGAATTGGAGCAGGCTTTGTAAACTTTTTACTAAGTTTCCTCTTCTCGTTCCTTATATTTTTCATATTCTGGACACGTTTTGCTAAGGACTTGTGGAAAATTAAAAGGAAAGAAAAGAAATCATACTTTTTAACAAAAAGGTAACATGCAGATTATATTTTGGGTTTATGTGAGTAAAAGAAGATAAACACAATTGATGCATATGGTTCATAGCTGAAGAAAGCACATTGGACTGTCAGTAGAGTTTTCAAAAGGGACTCTTTACTCTTGATTTCCACTTTAATAACTGCGTACATTTAGACAGATCCAAGATTCACATATGTATGAATCTTATATATTTATATAGTCTGTCCAGAAGGTATCCAGCCATGTAATACGAAAAATAGACACATTTATTGAAGAAGATACAAGATACAAGAAACATTGTACAGACAATGAAGCCTCAGTCCCCTTCTAAGTAGGCACCTTTGAAGTGGGTCCAAAGTAGGACCTCACACAGTTCTCCCAATTGCCACTAACTGCCCCATCATATTTTCCTGAATCTCATCTATGGTACAAAATCTCTTCCCTTTCAAAGGTGATTTTAGTCTTGGGAAAAGCCAGCAGTTGCAGGGTGCCAAATCTGGGCTGTAGTGGGGCTGAGTATCTGAGTGATTTGATGTTTCACCAAAAACTCTGCATGAGTCGTGAGTAGGCATATTGTCATGATGAAGCTGCCAATCACTAGTTGCCCGTAGCCGAGGCCTTCTGAATCATCTGAATAGTTTCTGCAGAGGAATGTTCAAGCTTAATGCAAAATTTGATGCAGATTTGTTGCTCTACTCGCTCAGTCATTTTGAATGTGATGGCCACAGTACACATGCTCACTCAATGGCGTCTACCATTACCACTGACTGGTACAGTGAAGTTGTCATTGTTCACACATGGGCATTCCAGCCCACTCTCCTTGGCTGCCAGGTTATATCAATGTCACGCAAACTGTTCTTGTTATGGACTTTTTCTATATATATATATATACACACACACACACACACACACACACACACATACATAAAGGAAATATTCATTAAAACACTGAAGGGATCTTTATAGTAATTAGAGAACAAAATCTGTGAACATTCTTTAGTTCTCTTAAATGCTTCATGTCACAGAGGGTTTTTTTTT
>PVJI01004328.1:0-109966 GCA_004026765.1 Micronycteris hirsuta
TTCTGATGGGAAAGAGATACTTTTAAAATTATTCTTCAAACATAGGGGCCTTTCTTTGGCCTGCCCCGACCTAAACCTTCTTCTAGTTGACTGATGATGATTGGCAGATGTGATTCCCCTCATGCCCCACCCCCAGAAAAGCACGAAGACCGCGGCAGAGGTGGGGCGCACCTTCGCTACCATGTTCTTGGACATCGCCTTCCGCCAGAAGCTCCTGAAGACCCACACAGAGGAAGAATTCAAGGAGGCCCTGGTACGCCAGCGGCATCTGCTCACCACGAGCCCGAGTACATCCCCCAACGTGAAGGAGAAGCGGAGCTCCATCTACGCTCCGAGGTCCCACCAGGTACGGGGTCCAGCGGGCCTGGGCAGGTGGCGTGGGGCGTTGGCCGCAGTACTAACTGGCACCCTGCCATAGCACCTGCAGCCCAAAGACTTTCTCCCTGTGGGGAGGGGCATCCGAGAGGACTTCGCCCGCAGGTTCCCCGTGTACCCACTGGACTTCACTGATGGTACGTGGCCCTGTGGTTCCCCCCGCCCCCTGGAGCATGGCCTGTGGCTCAGACCACAGGACAGCAGGTGTGCCTGTCTGGCACCCCTCAACACACTATCTGTCCTGTCCCCCATTCCTAGGCATTATCGGGAAGAGCAAGGCAATAGGCAAATACATCACTACCACCCTGTTCCTCTACTTCGCCTGCCTCCTGCCCACAATCGCTTTTGGGTCCCTCAATGATGAGAACACTGACGGGGCCATCGGTGAGGGGCCTGGGCTTGGTGGGGAGGGCCGGGGGGGGCCCAGGACCACGCTGCCCTGCTGACCACCTGACTCTTCAGATGTGCAGAAGACTGTGGCCGGGCAGAGCATCGGGGGCCTCTTGTACGCACTCTTCTCTGGGCAGCCGCTGGTGGTGCTGCTGACGACGGCGCCGCTGGCCCTCTACACCCACGGTGCGGGGGGGGGGGGGGGGGGGGGGGGGGGGGGGGGGGGGGGGGGGGGGGGGGGGCGTGGCGGTCCCTCCCCGAGCCGCCCTGACAGCCCACCCCTGCCCTGCTGCCTGCAGTGATCCGAGGCATCTGTGATGACTACAATCTGGACTTCAACACCTTCTACGCATGGATAGGCCTGTGGAACTGTTTCTTCCTCGCTGTTTATGCCATTTTCAACCTCAGCCTGATCATGAGTCTCTTCAAGAGGTGACAGGGCCTTCCTTGAACTGCTGGGGCCTTTGAGCAGGAGGGAGACCAAGGCCGGGGGTCCTGTAACCCTAGAGGGCATGGGGGTGCCTCCAAGGGGAAAGCTTGGGACTGGTCCTCTTCATGGCAGTAGGAGGTGAGGGGCCACACCCAGGATCAGGGAGGCCTCTCCCCACAAGGACTCATCCCCATCTGATGAGGCATTTCACCCCCTGGCAGGTCATTGGAAGAGATCATTGCCTTGTTCATCTCTATCACATTCATGCTGGATGCTGTCAAAGGCATGGTCAAAAGTGGGTATCTGGCCAGCTGCTACTTGTAGAGGGATCTGAGTTAGTGGGGTTATAGGCTGTGGCTGGGGCAGTCAAGCAGCATGCAGGCTAAGGTGGTCCCCATGCTCAGAGCATTCTGGGGAGCAGCATCCTCATGTGCTGCAGGGTGACAGGGCTGTCCCAGGCAGGATCCAGAGGCACTGGGCCAGGCTTGATGAGCTAGCAGAGACAGGGCAGAGGGACAAGGGCAAGTGGTAGGAGTGCCAGGTGGATGGGCAAAGCCGATGGGATCCTGGCTGATAGAGAAGACCAGCTTCCCCGCAGTCTCCCAGAGCCCAGATGGCTAAGGCCTGTTGGCCTTTGTCCACAGTCTTCCAGAAGTACTACTATAGCGACACGCAAGGGAGTCACAACACAGATCGCAGCTCCCTGGTAAGCCTGCTGGGCCTCGGCACCAGTCTCAACACCAGCTTCCACGCGGCCCTCAACGCCAGCCTCCTGGGCAGCCCGCCGGAGCTGCCCTCCATGAGCAGCCATCCCAACGAGCACCCGGGCCGGGATACTGCCGTACTCAGCCTCCTGATCATGCTAGGCACGCTCTGGCTGGGCTACACCCTCTACCAGTTCAAGAAGAGGTGAGGGGTACCTAGAGGTGAGGGTAAGGGAACAGGAGCTTCTGGACCACGCTGATATGCCCGCCTGTGCCCTCAGCCCCTACCTGCACCCCTACATGCGGGAGATCCTGTCAGACTGTGCCCTGCCCATCTCGGTTCTCGCCTTCTCCCTCATTTGCTCCTACGGCTTCCGCGAAATTAAGAGTGAGTTATGGCTGTACTGGAACAGGGGCGGGCTTGGGCAAGGGGCCCCCACGGAGCTGGCGGCTGGAGCAGGGGTCTGCACCTTGCTGCAGTGAGCAAGTTCCGCTACAACCCCAGTGAGAACCTGTTTAAGATAGCTGAGATGCAGTCGCTGTCCCTGGCGGCCATCAGCAGTGCCATGGGCCTTGGCTTCCTGCTCTCCTTGCTCTTCTTCATGGAGCAGAACCTGGTGGCTGCCTTGGCTAATTCACCAGAGAACAGGTTTGCAGGACTGGGCAGGGAGGGCTGAGCAGGGTGCCCTCTCCCCAAGGAGCCAGCAGGGGTTCTATCACAGCCCCTGCCTGTCTACTGCAGACTCGTCAAGGGCACAGCCTACCACTGGGACCTCCTGCTCACCGCCGTCATCAACACGGGGCTGTCTCTGTTCGGGATGCCCTGGATCCACGCGGCCTATCCCCACTCCCTGCTGCATGTGCGGGCACTGGCTCAGGTGGAGGATCGTGTGGAGCACGGGCACATTTATGAGACGTGAGTGTGAGGGTGGCACCATGAGGCGAGAATCATGTGGGCTCTAAGGTGAAGTAACCTGGAGCCACGTGGGACCTCGGGAGGGATGTGGCCCTGAAGTGTCCTAGCCGGGGAACCACACTCGACCTGAGACGAGGCGTGCCCCGGCGGCCCAGGGCCGAGGCTGACCTGGCGCTCTGGGACCGCGCAGGATCGTGAGCGTGAGGGAGACACGGCTGACCAGCCTGGGCGCCAGCATCCTAATGGGCTTCTCCCTCCTGCTGCTGCCCGTCCCGCTGCAGTGGATCCCCAAGCCTGTGCTCTACGGCCTCTTCCTCTACCTCGCCTTCACCTCCATCGACGCCAACCAGCTCGCCGAGCGCGTGGCCCTGCTGCTCAAGGACCAGGTGAGCATCCGGCCTGCAGCGGGGCTGTGGGGGGAGGTACAGTGGCCCCAGACCTGCCCACACCGGCCCCTCTGGCCCACAGGCCTCATACCCCCCCACCCATTACATCCGGATGGTGCCCCAGAGGAAGATACACTACTTCACGGGGCTGCAGGTCCTGCAGCTGCTGCTGCTCTGCGCCTTCGGCATGAGCCCCCTGCCCTACATGAAGATGATCTTTCCCCTCATCATGATCGCCATGGTCCCCATCCGGTAAGGGGCGGGGGCTGGGGCGGGTGCCCTCTGCCTTCTCCTAGATCCTATGTTCATCTTCCTGCCTGTTCTCTACTCCCTTCCCCCAGCTACAAGCTGATGCCACAAATCATTGAAGCCAAATACCTGGACGCTATGGATGCTGAGCACTGACTGGCAGGCCCTGGAACACCCCGCTCATCTGTCCCTCCGGGTCTAGCCTGGCTGTGGGGAGGTGTGGGTATCCTGGAGGGCTCTATGCTGCGCCCTCTCCCAGCTGTCCCAGCAGGCCCAGGGCGTCTGTGCCTTGGGGTTCCGTGGCGTGTGCCTGCACTTCCCATTGCCTTTTGCTTTGGGTGGAAACACTGCTCAGGGCAGCCTCTGCCCAGGGTGGGGCTAAGCAGGATGGATTTTCTTTTGATAAAAGAGTCAGATGCCTGAGAGAGAAACCATTTCCTTGATTGTGTAAGGAACTCACTGTACACACATTAGAGAATAAAGCTCCTGTTTCTATGCTTCTACGCGCTGTCTCCATCCCCATAGCCCCGCCCCAGCCTCTGAAGGCCACCTGGGGGCCCTGGGGTGGAGGGACGAGAGGGGTTCCCGCGTGTTGGGCGCCCTCTGTGTGCTGTCATCTCTGCTCAGCACAGTGGACACGGGCCCAACAGGGGAAGTGTGGAGGACCCAGGAGGCCTCTGTGCTGCCGGGGACCTACGGAAGTGTCTATGAAGACCCTGAGGAGAGGGCCTAGGGCCAGTGAAGTGTGGCTGGTGTGGAGAAACCAGCAGGGCTAACAGCAAAGGGCCCCAACTCTGAGGCAGCTGCAGAACAGCCTGACTTGGGACAGAAAATAGGTGTGTGTAGGTCAGACGGGCAGTTTTGAACTATCTGGTATGTTGAGTAGATCCTAGAGTTTATAGGTAGGGGGTGTGGGGTGGGGCAGAAGCCGCATCCTGCACCAGGGCAGTGCCAGTGGGGATGAAGGGAAGTGGAAGAAACCAGATGGTGGGGGATTGGTTTGGTGGAGGGGAGAAGCTGCCATGTCTCTGGCTTCGTTGTTTGGTGGCTGACCAGGGTGCAGGACAGTGGCAGCAGGCAGTGGGGACCACACATCTGAGGCTTGGGGGAACACCCGTCTGTATCCAGGGACAGCAGCAGTGATAGGCAGAGCCCCGCCTCAGAGACACCCCATTACGTCATCTTTTAGAACTCTGGCTGGACAAATATTTACACCACAGACCAAGGGAGCAGACGAGAAGACGGCAGCCACATCCAGAACTGCAGGAGGACTAAGCTCTAGATACACGGAGAGCCCCTGTGAATCAGCGCAGACGATGCCTCTGACCGAAGGCAGCAAAGGCGGTGGACAGGGGAAGCGGGGGCCGAGACGGTACCGGGGTGGCGAGAGATGCTCAGACACCCCGGAAATCTAAGAAATGCAAGCCGCCAGCAAGTGGCACCTTCCGCTTGGTTAGACTGGCAAAAACCAGGCTGGATGGACCATCAAGTGGGAGATGGGGGGCCCTCGGGCACTGATGGAAGGAGTGGGGACAGGGGCACCATCAAGGCACCTCACGCTCTTAACTGAGCAATGCTGTCTGTGGGGATGGGTAGCGAAAGTTAAAGCGGGGGATAGTTGAGTGCCGGCCTGTGAACCAAAGGGTTGCCAGTTCGATTCCCAGTCAGGGCACATGCCTGGGTTGCAGGCTGGGTCCCCGGTGGGGGAACCACACATTGATATTTCCCTCCCTTCTCTCTCTAAAAATAAATAAAATTTAAAACAACAACAAAAAAAAGGTGGACAGAAAGTGTACTGTGTGCTAGGACAGAACTCTGTGGAAGAAGCTGAGTTAACAAATAGGGATGCCTTGCCCCAACTGCATACACCTGCCCCACCCATGTGGCATGTGGGCCTTTGGGGCCCCCTCTCCAGTATCCTAGGTATCCCTGAGGGTGGGGTCATGTCCAGAATCACTAAGCAGACCCCCCACCACCCCACATCAGCCCAACCAAACATCACCTGCCACCAAGGAGACTACTCAGAGGAGGCTCGGCCGCTGGCGCATTCTGGGGAAACGACCCAGGTGGGCCTCGGAGGCAAGAGTCGTGGGGAAAAGACCTGGCCTCAGCCACGTGCACAAGGGGAAGAAACAAGGGTTCAACCCACGTGTCAGGTCACACTGCCAGGACCAAAGAAAACTCCCTGGAGGGGCTGGCCCTTCTCCAGAGCTGCCTGTGAGCAGAGAGGTAAGCCTGGGAGTGACCCCCCCAGCACTGAGGACTGTGCCAGGCACCCCCAACCCCCGCCTCCAGCCTGCAGCACACACAGGCTTTTCTGAACATCCTCGGGGTGCGGCTCCTCCTCACCAAACACCTGCCGGAAAGGCAAGGGAACCATCCCGGCCTCCAGAGTCCCCCCCCAGAGAACAGTTTCCCCAGGGCACAGCGAGGCTCTGGGGTAGCGGCCGGGCCTCCTAGGGCCTGAAGGGCCCGGGTGAATTTGCATATCAGCCCAACTGGAGTCAAGGACTCACCCCTGTCCCTGCTATAAAGATGAACTTGGCACTACAATCATAAGCCAACATTCGAGCTGCTAATAACGCCACAAAGCGAAAGCACCAGACATCCCACACGGCCCACCTCCAGCCCAGCAAACACCACGGAGACCACCTGGGCGACGGCAGCTCTCGGTGGGCAGGCGGCGTGGATCTGCGTGGAGGCGGCCAGCCCTCGTCTGAGACGTAAAGAGCGAAAGGAAAGACGCGGTGCTCAGGCTGCACGGGCACGTGGACGCTCTAGACATCGCGCTGTCCTTGTCCCACCAACACGCCCTGCCCGCCCGATAAGTTTCCTGCTCCTGCCAAAGGGGGCTCAGGAGACAGACACCTGCCCCGGGCAGGTTTCAAAGCAGGTACACGCAGTTTATTTTGGAGTGTCTTCCAGAATTTTTATTTGACACATTTTAAAAACACTAAGACTGTTGGTGTGGTTCTTCCCCAAACCTTCGATCCTGCCAAGGCCAGTTTAACAACTGATCCAACGCCTGGAGGCTTAGGAGAGACCACTGGATTCAGAACAGCAAGACGGTGGTGTCCCTTGCCCAGTTTCTCTGAACAGAGCCACCTGCTCCTCCAGACTGGCAAGGCTGGTCTGGCGAGGCTGTCAAGTCTCAATACCCCCAGGAAGTAACCTGAAGGACATGCTTGGTGTGTGTGGGGGGGGTGTCTCAGGCTAGCCCTCCCCGGATCCCCGGCGAGCATGCTCATCACTGGCCCCAACAGAAGTCAGGCCGCCGAAGTATTCCTGCAGCTCACGCAGGGCGCGGAAGCGGTGGGAGATGGCGTTCTTCTCAGCTTTGGGCATCTCTGCATACCTAAGAGGAGACAGCAGCAGCTCAGAGTGGGGAGGCCATGCTGGCAAGGGTGTACCCCCCACCCCATTCCAGAGCCCAGAGCTCAAGGAGTCCCCAGGAAACGGTAGCGGGGCCACCAGCGACTAGCAGCCAGTTAAGTTCTTAAAAATGGAAAAGCTTTAGGTTCCTCTACAGGTAGAAACCCCAATTAATGAATGTGGAAGGATATTAGTCTTGCTCCAGGGTGTCCAGAAGTCATTAAGGGAAGCTGGGGACAGGGGGACGAGCTGCATGTTTGATCAGCTTTGTCATCTGTTGACAGGAAGCAGTGGGGCCTGGCAGAGCGAACACAGCAGTGTCCTCCGGTGCACTGCGGGGGTGGGGGCAGCGTGGGACAGCCGGCCAGTGGCCTGTCCTCCACGCCAGGACTCCGGTGAGCTTCAGATCCGTGCTGTCCAGTATGTGGCCACTAGCCACGTGTGGCCATTGAAATTTAAACCAATTACAACTGAGTAAAAAGAATTGCAATTCCTCGGTTACCCTAATCACATTTTATATTGTTTTATAGGGTCTTTAAAAAATTTTTTTTAAGACAGAGAGAGAGAAACAACAAATTCTTGTTTGATTTATTTATGCATTCACTGGTTGATTCTTGTATGGGCCCTGACCAGGGATCGAACCCACAACCTTGGCATCAGATAATGCTCTAATCGACTGAGCTACCTGGCCAGGGCCACCCCAACCACATTTTATTTTATTTGTAATTTTTTTATCCAACCACATTTTAAATTCCCCACAGCCACTGTGGCTAATTGCTACTGGACTGGACAGTACAGATGTAGAACATTTCTGCCACCAAAGAGCATTCTTGGACAGTGATCTTTTATGTTGTCCTGAGCCCTATCCGGCTTTTGTGAGGTCTCAGGCCATGCTCCCTAAGGGCCTCTCCAGTCTGGAAAACCTGGCTCCAATAAAGGCCAACATGTCCCATGGAAATAAGAGGGGAAATGGATATGAAGTACTGAGATCACTCAGCACTGGGGGGGTTTGATGTGACGCCCACCAGAGGCTGCAAAATTGTTAACATTTTTCCAAACTCAATGAGGGGGTCAGAAGACCATCCCGCAAAACTGTCAGATATATACACGACAAGCCACGGTCAGGGAGGGGAAGCCACTGAAGTCACACAGCTGCTCTGCTGCGCACTGGGGCCCGAGCCCAGGTCTCTCCTAGCTATGCCTGGCTGCCTTCCCCGCCTTGGACTGGGCCACCCAGATTCCTTGCGTCCACCCCAGCAGAAATGCCTTCAGCTGGAACGGCACCCTCAGAGCCTGCTCCATTCTTATCCGCATGCCTGCACATTTGGGCGGGGCGCCGACCCAATGCAGATCATGGCTGGCCTGACCCCAAGAAGAACCTGGGCTCCTTACGTTTGCTCGTATCCATCAGGCTGAAAGCAGGGGTCCCAGCCAAAGTCCCGGCAGCCTCGGGGTACCACAATCCGGCCCTGCCAGAGGAAAGGGGGATAGGCATGTCACTGGGCATGGAGGAAATACAGTAGGAGGAAACTAGAAGCCAGTCTTGAGTTTAGTTTACAATTTGGTTAAGTCCTATTTACTAAAAATACATGGTTCCCAGAGGTCCATAGTACCTGCAAATGTTTGCTAAACACATAAGTAAAATGCACAGCAGGACAGTTCTCCCCTCACGTCCAGGGAGGAAGCATGCACTCGGTATCCCCGAAGCCACCTTCTCTCTTGCCAGCTTTGACAAACTGTGACCTGCTGAAGAGAGTCAACTGCGAAAACCCAACAGAAAACGTTTTCTCCTACATGTGAAGTGAAGCGCCCTGAACTGTGCGGACAAGCCCCATGCCTGCTCCTGTTACTGCATTTCTCAAAACGCAAGGGAGGCTCTAACAATTAGGTGAAAACGTCACAGAAATTACTTAGCACAATGTTCAACATGTAAATGAGCCCAATAAATACTGGCTGCGATAGGTAAATTCCACGGGAAAAACGTTACAGAGAGAACCAATGATAGTCCAGGGCCATGAAGCGTCATGTTGCTGTGAAAGCAATAAAAGAAAAAGCTGATTTAGAAAATATAAGGGAGGTAGTAGAGGACGGGGAGGAGCCACGTAAACGTTCAGTCATTTGGACCAAAGGCCAACTCCACTCCTGCCAGCAGGGAGCTGTGTGCCTGAGGCTGGTCACCAAACTTCTCTGAACCACACCCAAGTAACACACGTTTTTTGAACATCTGCAGTGAGACAGGTAGTTTTTTCAGCCCTGGGGTTACAGGAGGCCCGGCCTCACTCTCACAAAACGACCTTAAGCAAAACAGACATCAAACCAGTAAACAAATGACCAAAGGCAAAACGTCTTAAAGGGAACAAACAGGGAGCTGAACTCAAGAACAGGAAGGAATGACCTGGGAACGCCTCAGGGGTGCTGCAGCCCTGAAATGGGGAAGGGCTTGGCACACCCGTTGTTGGAAGGACAATGTATTTGGGTTCAGGGGGCTCAGGTGAGAACAGAACATTAAGAAACGGGGCCACCTCGGGTAAAGTGGGGTCTGGGAAGCAACAAAGTGCACGAAGCGGCCAAAGCTGGGGAGACAAGAGGGAACAGTGGGGACTGCAGTGCCGGGGCCCGATCAGCAAGGCTCATGGCTGTTCGAACTTCCGATTTCTGAGAGAACGTTTCTGGGTTTACAGCATTATTCAAAAGAAACAAAATGTGGAAGCAATAAACATCCATCGATTGATAATGGATAAAGAAAACGTGGCATATACGTACAATAGAAAATTATTCAGCCTTAAAAACGAATGAAGCCCTGGCCGAGGGCTCAGTTGTCCCGATACAACAAGGTTGTGGGTTTGACCCCTGGTCAGGGCACATACAAGACTCAACCGATGAAGGCATAAATAAGTGGAACAACAAAACGGATGTTTCTCTCTCTCCAGCTCTCCCTCCCCCCTAAAATCAATTTTTAGGAACTTCCAGACAAGATGGAGGCATAGGTAGATATACTTTGTCTTCTTGCACAACCAAAAGGACAACAAATTTAAAAACAAAAAACAGCCCGGCTGGTGTAGCTCCGTGGATTGAGCGCGAGCTGGGAACCAGAGGGTCCCGGTTCGATTCCCAGTCGGGGCACATGCCTGGGTTGTGGGCCAGGTCCCTGGTGAGGGCCATGTGAGAGGCAACCATACATTGCTCTTTCTCTCTCCCTTCTCCTCTCTCTGAAAATAAATAAATAAAATCTTAAAAAAAAAAAAAAAAAACTTAAAAAAAAAAACAAAAAAACAGAACTGCCAGGAAAAAAAAACCAGAACTGCCAGGAAATTGAACTGTATGGAAGTCCGACAACCAAGACGTTAAAGAAGAAACATTCATTCAGAAGGGCAGCGGGGCAGAGACAGGCAGCCAGGGCGGAGAGGACGAGGTGGCAGCTGGTAGACCAGGCGATCCCACATTTGCGTGCGGACAACCCAGGAGGAACAACTGGGGAACAAGACAGACCGTGCAACCCAGGGTTCCAGAGTAAGGAAATAAAGCCTCAAACCTCTGGCTGTAAAAACTTGTGCGGATAGCGGGACAAATTCCCAGCCTCACAGGAGAGTTCGTTGGAGAGACCCACAGAGTCCTAGAGTGTACACAAACCCACCCACCTGGGAATCAGCACCAGAGGGGCCGAATTTGCTTGTGGGAAATGGGGGAAGTGACCGAAAGCCGGCAGAGCCAAGCAAGCAGCATTGTTCCCTCTTGGAACTCTCCCTCACACACAGTGCCATAATCCAGTGATGTGGGTTGCCCCACCCTGGCAAATACCTAAGGCTCTGCCCCTTACAACATAACAGGTACGCGGAGACAAAAATAGATGGCCCAAATGAAGAACAGATCAAAGGTCCAAAAATAGAACTAGGTGATGAAGAGATGGCCAACCTATCAGATGTACAGTTCAAAACACTGGTAATCAGGGTGCTCACAGAAATGGTTGAGTACGCTTGCAAAACAGAGGAAAAAGCGAAGGCTATGAAAAGTGAAATAAAGGAAAATGTACAGGGAACCAACAGTGAAGGGATGAAACCAGAACTCAAATCAATGATTTGGGCCAGAAGAAAGAACTAAACATTCAACAGGAACAGAATGAAGAAACAAGAATTTAAAAATATGAGGAGAGGCTGAGGAACCTCCAGGACAACTTTAAACGTTCCAACATCCGAATCATAGGGGTGCCAGAAGGAGGAAGAACAAGAAATTGAAAACTTATTTGAACAAATAATGAAGGAGAACTTCCCCAATCTGGCAAAGAAAATAGACTTCCAGGAAGTCCAGGAAGCTCAGAGACCCAAAGAAGTTGGACTCAAGGAAGCACACACCAAGGCACATCATAATTCCATTACCCAAGATTAAAGATAAGGAGAGAATATTAAAAGCAGCAAGAGAAAAGGACAAGTTACCTACAAAGGAGTTCTCATAAGACTATCAGCTGATTTCTCAAAAGAAACCTTACAAGCAAAAAGGGGCTGGAAAGAAGTATTCAAAGTCATGAAAGGCAAGGACCTCCATCCAAGATTACTCTATCCAGCAAGCTATCATTTAGAATGGAAGGGCAGATAAAGTGCTTCCCAGATAAGGTCAAGTTGAAGGAGTTCATCATCACCAAGTCCTTATTAAAATGTTAAAAAGACTTGTCTAAGAAAAAGAAGATGATCAAAAATGTGAACAGTAAAATGACAACAAACTCACAACTATTAACAATTGAACCTATAAAACAAAAACAAACTAAAACAACTAGAACAGGAACAGAATCACAGAAATGGAGATCACACGGAGGATTATCAGTGGGGAGGGGGAAGGGGAAAATGGGGGAAAAGGTCCAGGGAATAAGAAGCATAAATGGTAGATACAAAACAGGGGGAGGTTAAGAACAGTGTAAGAAATGGAGAAGCCAAAGGACTTACATGTATGACCCACGGACATGAACTAAGGGGGAGGGAAATGCTGGTGAAGGGGGGGAGTGCAGGGCCCAGGGGAATAAAGGGGAGGGAAAAAACGGGACAACTTTAATAGCATAATCAGTAAAGTATATTTTAAAAAATCAGCCCTGGCTGGTGTAGCTCAGTGGATTGAGCGCGGGCTGGGAACTAGAGGATCCCAGTTCGATTCCCAGTCAGGGCACATGCCTGGGTTGCAGGCCAGGTCCCCATGAGGGCTGTGTGAGAGGCAACCATACATTGCTGTTTCTCTCCCTCTCTGTCTCCCTCCCTTCCCCTCTCTCTAAAATAAATAAATAAATAAAATCTTAAAAAAAAAAAATCAATTTAAAAAAGTTCTAGAGATCTGTTGTACGACAGTATGCATATGGTTAACCGCTGTGCTATACACGTAAAAATGGCAATAGATGATTTTATGTTTTTAACACACACGTTAAAAACCACGCAGCGCAGACAGGACGCCTCCGTGGTCAGCTCCTCGTGGAGTCTCTGAGACAGGGCTCTGTGGGATACGGTGGGACTCTGGATTTTATCCTGAGCAGAAGGGACAAAGCGGGAGTGAAATGCCAGAAGGTGCACGCTTGCCATCCTGACACAAGGATGGAACACCTGGACTGGAGGGGGCGGCAGCTCAGAGAGTGGTGTGGACCCTGGGAGAAGCAGATGAACCTCACAGGCAAGCAGGGGTTGCTGAAGGGCAGCTGGGAAAGGAAAGGAATGAGTCGGGGAAGAAGATTCTACTGATCAGCACGGGAGTTTTGACCTGCTCCGTTTCCGACCTGGGCCGGTTCACCCCTCCTTAGGCAACCTGGTGGCCCCCCGCTTCTGGGAGGTCACCATATTGATGCCGAACTGAGTGCGGACACCCGACCGGCATAGCGCACGACAGCCCAGAACTCCTGGGCTCAAGCGATCCTCCTGCCTCAGCCTCCCGAGTAGCTGGGACTACAGGCGCGCGCCATCGCGCCCGGCGGGAAGATTCTATATAAACATGGAAAGTTGGAAAGGTCATGAGATTTTCCAGGGAAGCTGTCACCTCAGCAGCTGGATAAGGACAGTGGAACCTGCAGCAGTCTAGGCTGCAGACGTACTCTGGGAGTTGTTGTCTTCAGTTTCCACCCCTGCTTCTCAGGAGGGCATACAGTGCAGAGCTCTGCATGTGTGTGAGCCACATGCGTCTCCCTCAAACAGGACCCTCAGGGAGCACACAGACTTCAGGATTGACTGTGCTTCTATTTGTGGTGCCCAGGGGCAGTTCTAGGCAAAGCCCTGGGAACTCACTCAGGCCCGGGACACCATGCCCTCGACCTTCCTGCAGAAAACCCTGGGCCATCAGCTGGAGTCGCAGCGCCCCCTAGCGGCATGTGGTGGACCAGCATGGGTACGCACCGAGGTCCGGCCCCTGAACAGGCGCACAGGCTCACTTGCATCCCCAGTGCTGAATGCGAATGTGCAGAGCGCATAGGCTGACTTGTCCTCGAACCCGGCCAGGAGCTGGTGGAGACCTGTGGGCAGGTACAGTGAGGGCTCGGTGCAATCTGTGCTGCCCAGTCCCCACTCCCCATCCCGGGGCCCTGGATTAGGGGGCACACGCCAAACTGGAGGGCTTATGTTATCAGATAGGCTTTGTGCTGATAAACCTGGAAGTTGGGTCATGAGGACATGGGGTTCATTATCCTATTCTACTATTATACATGTTTAAATGCTCATTAATATGAAGTGTTTTTAGAAGCACCTAAAAAGGGAACTTTTTGGCCTGCACCTGTAGGTGACAGGGCATGCACTGCTGGGGTCCAGGAGGGAAAGACCCCAACCCCCAGGCCAGGCGCTGGCTGAGGCAAGGACAGGCAAGCAGTCAGTAGAGCCAGTCCTCTCAGCGAAAATCAACGGTAGTCCCTCTGTCCCGCAAATTCACAGCTCCCACCACCCCTTCCCATCCACTCCTCGCACGTCTCAGTGCTCCCTGGAGGTAGGTGTGCATGGAAAGTGAGAGCTTCAGGTTACAGATGGGGAAGCGGAGGTGAACAGAGGCTCCATGATGGGCCTGGAACCTGAGATTCCTAATTACCATTCGGGGCCCTCCCGTAGAGCACCACCAGATGCTCAGTTCCCAACAGATCTAAAGGAAGAAATAAAGAGGACAATACCTTCAGGCTTTAACTTCTCCAGAAACCACTTTCTGCAAGACAAATAAAGGCAAGTCAGACACCAGGAGAAGATGGTGTCTTCTGACCACCTTCTTCTTTGGGATGCACCCCCACCCCAGGACAGCCAAAGGGCTGACATGATAATGTCTCACCTCAAAATGAGGAACAAATCCTCCAATAGGAAAAAGGAAATGTGGGCAAAGAGGCAATGTGTAGAAGAATCAACAATTCAGTGAAGGCCTCAAGCTGACTGGTAATTTGGGAAATGTGAATTAAAACTGCACGCGACAGCATGTCACGCCCCCCGCATTGCAGATATACAGTAATGCGTCCTGTAAGCGTATATGGGTGCTGCTGCCTTGGCAAAAGTATTGGCAACCCACATGTTAAAGATACACGTATCCCAGACCCAGGAACAGTACTGCTAAGCATTTGCTCTCTAGCCCCAGAGACAGGTATTCAAATTGGGATATTTGTATCACAGAGATACACAAAGACCTTCTGAGGGGGTTCAGGCACTGAATATTTTAAGACAATCCATTTTCAGATCTTGACTTCCTTATTTTCTCTTTCCTGAAATTGATCTGCCCATGAATGTACGTCCTCAACAGGTGGGTTTCCCTTGCACATCTCCACTTACACAATAACATTCTCACACTTTACAAAAGAAACGCATGCCTTTCCTCCATCTCTAATCCTTCCTCAGGACAATCTGAAATATTGGTGTTGATGCCAAGACAGTGAATGAACCGCAGTATCAGGTAACCAATCATTTCAGGCGGTTTTGTGGGCAGGGCTCTGCAAGGGGTTGGGGGAGCACTCACATGTAGGGGCCAGGGAGGCCCCCAAGGGCATTGAAGCATAGACAGGTGTCTTCTACCAGTACAGGCCCCTGCACCTGCAGCACAAGGAAATGCAACCCTGAGACCTTCCACCAGCAGCAGGCCCTGCCGCAGCCCTGAATTCCCAGGCCACCCAAATTGGGGCAGGCCCACATCTAGTTGGGATCTGCCACTGTTGTGCCGCAGCAGAAGACAGAAGTCCACCTGCTACTGGGATTAGCCCTCAGCTTATCACTTATATTCCTTTAGAGTTGTTTTTTTTTTTTTTTAAGATTTTATTTATTTTAGAGAGAGGGGAAGGGAGGGAGACAGAGAGAGAGAGAAACAGCAATGTATGGTTGCCTCTCACATGGCCCTCACTGGGGACCCGGCCTGCAACCCAGGCATGTGCCCTGACAGGGAATTGAACCGGGACCATCTGGTTCCCAGCCTGCGCTCAATCCACTGAGCTGCACCAGCCAGGGCTCCTTTTAGAGTTAAGAACACCAAAGCCTTGGCAGGTTGTAAAGATTGCTGCAGGCACAGCAACAGAAAAGATGGGATTCACACTCAGGCGACCTGACCCATCAGAAGGTGCTCTTTCTCAGTTCCACAGAGATAAGTGAGTGCAGGGGTGGGTGTGTGGGGGGAGAATGTAGGGACTGGAATGTATGTTTCTGAGAATTAGGGAGAGAGAATTATGTATGTGTTGGTCTGGGGAGATACTATGTAGTCATGCTTGAGAAAGGCAGTATTCTAGGGCCAACATGAACTGACCCCAGAACAGCTAGGCCTGGGCAGGTCCTTAAAGTCATAACAAACTGTGCCCACCCTATTGTTCTCCACTTATCCCCAGTGGGCACAGGTCCCAGGAGCCACGAGGACGAGAGAAGTGAGCAGAAAACATATGCGGAGCAAGCACCTGGCGAGCTGCCTCCCGACACTTCTGTATGGAAATCTCATCAGGCTCTCCCTGGTACTCCGGCACTTAGAGGGGAAAAGACACACAGACAGTCAGGTCACCAGCGGACAGAGAAAACAAACCATCTTTTAAAAATAAAACAAAATAAAACAGAGACATACGGTCAATTTTCTGTGCCACCAAAGTACATGGAAACTTGTCTCCTAGAATCTGAATGACCTGTTCCAAAATGAAAGAACATTTAACACCATTTGTTAACAATTTCCCGTCTTATACACAAGCTGCCATCCACCATTCTCATAAGGCAATTCTCCCGCCAGGCCCCTAGAGCCTACCAAGTCAGGCCCCCGAGCCCCAGCCCAGCCTTCGGGGTCCACCCCAGCGGGTCATCTCCCTCATCTCCGTGGTCTCCTACTTCAGGTCTCTGTCCATGCTAACCGCCCACCCAGAACGCCCTCTTTCCCTCTCAATGCCCCCTATATTCCTAGGCCAGGAATTCTCTATCAGGCATTACCCAGAATTGAGGAGGCCTGTGAATTTGGATAGGGGAAAATACCTATTTTTAACAATTAATTAATTTATTTTTTAGTGTATTTATTGGGGTGACATTGGTTTAAAAATACCTCTTTATTTTCAGTAATTCCTAGCTGAAATTTAGCACCTCTTTCAATTGTGAATATAGAAAACCAAAGTAGCATTAGTAGTTCCAATGACTTTTAAACCTATTAAAATCACAGATGTTCCCATATCCCCTCACAGTTATAGCAGATATCTCAAAATACCATTTACAATTATCATTATTTTAAAATGATGGTAATTACACACTGCTAGACTGACTCCTTTAATACGTCAATAAAGTAGATGTAACTGATCACAAATATTTGTAATATTTGTACTTCAATAGATTCCCTTGTAATTCTATGTATTTTACTTTGCATAATTAAAAATATTTTCCTGAGAAAGGGTCCAGAAGCTTCATCAGTCTGCAATTGGGGTGCCATGGCATAATGAGGAGTGAAGACTCTCTGTTTTACTAGCCCTGGCCAGGCAGCTCAGTTGGTTGGAGCACCGTCCCAATAAGCCAAGATTGTGGGTTAGATCTCTGGTCAGGACACATACAAGAAGCAACGAATGAATGCATAAATAAGTGGAATGACAAATCAATGTTTCTCTCTTCCCTTCTGTCTCCGAAATCAATAAATTTAAAAAATTAAAAATAAAATAAAAAGGGAGTACCTTGATTTAAGTATTTAAAAAAATAAAAAAAGACTCCCTTTCTCAGGCCAGCTTCAACTCCATATTCTCCAGTGAGCTTCTTCCTGCCACTCAAGCCCCTTCTTTTTAAATGTGGGAGGGCCAAGTTCTCAGCTGGAGGCTGAGCCAGGCTTGGGGTCTGGCCCCCACCATCTTGCATGGGTCTCTGTTCAGGGTGATGCTGCCTGTCTGCTTGACTGGTCTGGCCTCAGGATCTCAAACCTTTTATCAGCACAGGGCTCTGGCTCCTGAGAAGGCCACCCTGTCCTGAAACAGAAGTGCCATCAGTCCCTATGCTGTGACAAACAAATGAAGGGCACTCTAATGACTACATCCCACTGGTCCACTTCAGACATATCTAGTGGGTGTCATCCTGATTTCCCACACAGGACCCCACCTGCGCGGCCATAGCTGATTGAGCAGGGGCAAACCCTTGACCCAGACAAGGCCAATTGGAGCTGGTGTACAGCAGAAGCCTCATTGCTCCTCCACTAGGACAAAAGGAAGCAAAAAGACCCAAATAGGAAAAAGGATGATCATCCAGCGAGAACTACAATGACAGGACAGCCCCTCAAGAGACACCTGTTAAGGGACACCATAACATTGTACTTCCACAAGAGTCCGGTGGTTTATATGAGCTCCCTGATGTCTATTATCTGCAGCCGAAGACGTGTTTCATCAGGCCCTAGTATCCTCACAGCTAGCCACGAAGTAGCCAGGAGCTTTGGATCCATTGCTTCCTTCACTCCTCTCATCAACCCCATTTCACAGATGCTGAAAGAGGGTGGGAGAGGCTGAAGACATTTCCAGACCATGGTGGGACGTAGACAGCTCAGTTTGGATGTCTGTTCTATGCTCTGTCCGGCCCTGCCACCCTCGAGCCAGTAGCGAGGTCTGCATCAGCTCCAAATCGGTGTCGGGATCCCGGTTTGAGGTCTAGCTCCCTTATTGAGGGACCTTTGGGGCAGGTGCTAAGGACCCCGCCATTCCTCCGGCTCCTACAACCTCTGTTTCTTTCCGCACCGCTCGACTCCGCGCAGTCCAACCCCTTCCATCCCTGCAGGTCTCCCTCTCCACGCTCCCTCCGCGTCTCCTCCAGCGTGCTTCCTCCTCCTGGAAGCTCCTTCTCCGCCCTATCCCCAGCCGACCTGACCACACGCTACCCACCCAGCCGCCTCCTGGCCGGCCTCCCACACCCTCCTGGCACCTCCTCCAGTTTCTTGGCGTTCCCCGTGACAAACACGATCGTCTTCCCGGCCCAGGAGGCCGCCATGGTGAGCCTCGGTTACCTCTCAGTCCCACCGGAAGCCCCTCTACCTCAGATGCGGGCACTTCCGGCTGGCGGCGGAAGCGGGTGGCTGGGCGTTCAGCCAGTGTTCCCGGTGAAGACGTTCTTGGGGTCCCGTTACGCGCGTCTGGCGGCGGCGACAGCCTAACCGCCTTCTCGGGGAAAGGACTCCGCTGGGCGCCCGGAGTCCCGGAGTCCTTTCTAGGCCCCTCGCCCCGCCCCGGCCAGGAGAGTGCCGTTTTCCTCGATGAGCAGCCTGGGGCGCCGGGCGCTAGAATGGGAGAGAGTGGCGCGGCTCCCCTGTGCCGAATGCAACGTCTTCCTGGGTGCAGGTTGAGTGCTCCGAGACCAGTCTCTCCCACCAAGGGACGCTGGTCTCTTCTCACGGACCATAAGAGACCCCCAGCCACGCGTCCCACCAACGCTTTGGTACTTGGGTACCGAGGGAAGCAAGAACACCCCTCGTCCCTACTCCGAGGCCGTTGATGAGCAGCACCTCCAAGGCTGTCTCTGAGAACGGTCTCCTTTGGGGCCAGGGCTGCCAAACCGGAGTCTTTATCCTGACTTCACCTTCAGCCCCGGTCTTTTAGTTCCTCCTGGCCCGCCAGCTCTGAACTACTTGACTGTGAACTTAAACTTGGCATAGTCTAGCAGGAGTGTCCAACCTTTTGGTGTCTCCAGGCCACACCGCAAGAAGAGTTGTCTTGGGCCACACATTAAATACATTGTGAGATGTATTCACACACACACAAATCTCATGTTTTATGTAAATTTACAATTTTGTGTTGGGCCGCATTCACAGCCATCCTGGGCTGCATGCAGCCCCCTGGGGCCACAAGTTGGACACCCTTGGTCTAAAGTAAGGCTGGTCTTTTCACCCATCCCCCAGGCTTGGGACTTGAGTATTTTGATTCCCTTGTCCCTCCAGCCTCCGAAATTCATCTTCCCTTCTCCACACCCACTCTCAGCCAGATCTTCGCATCCTGAATATAGCAAAAAACAATGTGCCCCAGCAGACCCACCTGGGTGACAGACCTTGAACCACTGCTGACCCCCCATTGGGGAAGTCATTTGTCTCCCTCCTCCAGGGACTCATTATAATTAGGGAATATTCAGGGCCAGCTCTACTGGTGAAGCAGGAGTGACACAGGAGTATCAGCACTCTGGAGGTCTATCAGTACCTGGAAGAATTTCCCTAATGTTAATGACCTCTGATAATCTCTAATTTATTTTTTTAGACCCAAGAATTCACCCTTAGGGAATATTTAAAATTCCACGCTCTCTAAAAACTTTGCCCAATGACCACAGCGTTAATATTGCACAGGCTACAAGGCATTACTGTGTCCTGGGGCAGGTCCTAAAGTTTCTGGGTCAGCACCCTTCCCACAGTGTGATTTGTGAAGCTCCGTGGAGTTGATTTTGGTAGTGGGTTAGAATCAAGGAGTGGGTACCCCTCTCTCTCTGTCATCTATTTTCCTTCTTCATGAAATCATAGAGAATCCTCAGGGAGATGGAGGGGCAGAGGAGGTTTCCCTAATCAAAGCTGACCTCCTGGCTGTTGAAAGTTTCAGCTACACCGTTATGCTAGGAGGAGCTTGCCAGGGACTGGATACAGGCACCTGATGTACCACAGACTAGTAGTACCATGTGCTATGGTCAGTGCATCGACCCTGGGAGTGCTGGGTGCTGAGAGAACCACCTAGGTTAGGGTGGCTGATCGGTCACAGTTAGCTGTAGGAGCTCACAAAGGGTTAATAAGCTGGGAGTATTGTGAATGGATATTCAGTTTCCATAGATAGACCTCACTCTAAATCTGAAGGCCTTGGAGCCCAAGAGCTTGAGGGGAGAACAAAAGTTTGCATATGTGTGATCTTTAGTCAGGACTCTTGGTTGCTTGTGTCAGAAAATCCTCTTAGGCAACAAAACCAAAAAAGAAATGCACCGATTAGTTCACTTCATTGTTGAGTCAACCTATAAAGACACAGTCAGGTTCTTAGTTGCTCTAAACAGAAAGAAAGGAGATTGCATCATTAATTCATTCAATCAACTATGCTAGAATTAAAACGTGTGAATTTTTACCCTCTTTAGTAAGGAATAGGACTGGAAATCTCATTAGAATTGCACTCTCAATTGGGGAAACCCAGTTAAGAAAAGAAGGATGATTCTTGCCCTCAAAGGAGCTCGTTGAGTCCTTTCAGTTCTACCTCTGAAACAGTTCTTGAATCAGTCCCCACCTTTTCACTCCCAGTGCTACTGCCATAAGCCCAATGCTGTTCTGTTCCCTGGACCAGGAAGATGGCTCTCCCTCTGTTTTCCAACCCCTCCTGTCTGCCCACAAACCTTAAGCAACATACTCGGGGTCCAGGACTCTGAGAAGCCGAGAACTACAAATGAAAGACAAAAAACTGGTACCTGGTTGAGGCAACACAAAGAATTATCTCTATTGACAGTTTGTTTCATCCTTCCGGCAACATTCTGAGCTCATGAAAATTTGTAAAGTTTTTTTAATTTATTGATTTTAGAGAGAGCGAAACATCCATTTGTTGTTCCACTTATTTATGCATTCATTGGTTGATTCTTGTACATCCACTGACTGAGGATCAAACCTGCAACCTTGGCTTATTGGGATTACTCTCTATCCAACTGAGATACTTGGCTAGGGCTAACCTTCGCTTTTTTTCTTTTTCCTTTGTTGCTTTTAGAGAAATAGAAGGGAGAGGAGAGAGAAAGAGATATTGATCAGTCACCTCCTGCACACGCCCCAATCAGGGCAGGTCCCTAGTTGACTGAACCCACAACCCAGGCATGTGCCCCAACTGGGAATCAAACCCACAACTTTTTGGTGTACAGGATGATGCTCCCACCAACTGAGCTACCCAGCCAGGGCTAACTTGTACTTAAAAACCCTTTATTATGGAAAATTTCATACTTATACAAAAATGACAAACTTATAAGAAAAAAGAGTAGTAAAATAAGCCTCCATCACCTAACTTTAACAATTATCAACATTAGCTATTTTTATGAAATCTATCCTGCCCATTTTGCTTGTTTAAAATTTAAAATGTAAATTACGAAATATTCCAAACTTACAGAAAATAATAAAATAGATGCTCAAGTTCCCACCATTCCAATTTAAATGTGATATTGTTTAGTGGCTTTACTTTATTTTTAAAAATTTATTTTTTTAATTACTTTATTGTTGTTCAGTTACAGTTGTCTACATCCTCTCCCCTCCCCTCCCCCATTAAAATTTATTTTTTAGAGAGGGGAAGGGAGGGAGAGAGGGAGAGAAACATCAATGTGTGGCTGCCTCTTGTATGCCAACTACTGGAGACCTGGCATGCAACCCAGGCATTGTGCCCTGACTGGGAATTGAACCGGTGGCCCTTTGGTTTTCAGGTCAGTGCTCAATCCACTGAGCCACACCAGCCAGGGCTGTTTAATGGTTTTAAAACATACATATATGTTGTCACACTGCACATAACCTTTTGCAATAATTTCCACTTAACAGATATTAACATGTCATATTTTTTCAAATCTTTCCCCCCACCCCCACCATTCACACCATTGGTCCTGGAATCGTCATGTTATCACAAACACAAAAGGTTTCATATGACTCTAATAGTAAATTCCCAGTAGTTATTTGCTTTTTTTTTTTTTTTAAGGATTTTATTTACTTTTAGAGAGAGGGGAAGGGAGGTAGAGAGGGAGAAAAACATCAAAGTGTGGTTGCCTCTCACACGCCCCCTACTGGGGACCTGGCCCACAGCCCAGGCATGTGCCCTGACTGGGAATCGAACCAGCAACCCTTTGGTTCAAAGGCTCACACTCAATCCACTGAACTATACCAGCCAGGGCCGTTATTTGCTTTTTTTTAAAACCTTGAGTTTACATTCTGTCCCAGTTTTTGTCTGTCTGTTTGCTTTAGAATAAACACCTTTATTATATGCGCTAAGGCAGGAGGGATGAGGATTTATTTGCATTTTGGATCTTGGTTTTCCTCAGCTACAGCCTCAGCTCCTTGCCCTCTAGCACATAACCATCTGAGTGGCCACACTGGCCCGGTCTTCATGTGATGCACACAAGAAGCTTGCCCTGCTGGAATTGCTCTACTAGAAGACTGCTGATTTTGGCATTCTCTTCCTTTCATCATATTACTTCTGAGTTGTCTTTGATTTCTTTTGTTGAAAAATCCCTTCCTCCTCAGGAGTCAGCTTGGCTCCCTTCTTGAGGCCTGGGGCAGTGCCTAGTGGGACTCATATCAATATTGGTATGGTGTGCTGTCAATGAGCGTGATGCAGTTCTTTGCTAGGGTCTTGGTACGAACCAGCTTGTTGTTGGATGCATGTAGACAACATCCATAATCCTTGTTTTGTGCACACCACACTCCAAGCCCCAGGAGAAGTTGCCCATGGCGAGCCTCAAGGCTCGGTGCTTCTTGTTGGCTCCCTGCACGTGGGCTGTGTGAATGCGGTCATGGCCAATTTTAGTGCAGGCAGCAGGGCACCCCAGTGCATATTTTTGCTTCTTGTGGGTAGGGCTTTCTCTTGCCCCTGGTCTTGTGGGCGCTTGTGCCATTTGTTCTGAGAGATGCCCATGGCTTGGCACTGGCTGGAAAGAGCCTATGTGCAGTTTCTTCTAAAACAATTTTATTGAAGTATAACTTGTCCCCAGCTTTCTGTATAGATTCTTAAGAATCAAAGGGCAATTTAAATTCCCTGTGGGTAATTTCCAAGAGCTCACTGTGGGAAACTGGATCACTAATTTTTGTACAACCTAATAAAGCTAATTTTACTTTAAAATACGTATAAAACTGGCAGATCTGAGTACAAAAATATATCACCACTTAAATGGAAGATTTGGTTGCTCCCCCTCACCCTTTTAACAAAATCCAATGTCACAGATACAAACGTACCTCTGCCCTTAACCTCCTCCATCGTCTTCTCTCCCCAAAGGTAATCGTTATCCTGAAGTTGATGTGTGCTGTTTCCAAGTGTCTTCTTGGACTTTTTCCGCATAGTGCGTATGTTTCCACAAACACTATATGGTATTGTTTAGTGCCTTAAAGACATATTAATATTGTCAAACTGTATATAACTGTTTGTAATAGTTTCCACTTAAAGTATTTTTTATGCCCCCAAAATTCATTTTAAAATAAAAAAATTAAGGTCTCTGTGAAATATGCGGCCTGGGCGGGGCCCAGAGTGGTGGGCGGAGTCTACAATGGGAAACGGGAGGGGTCGTACGCGCGTTGGGCGGGGCTTGGGAGATTCCCGGCTTGAGGGTGGACACGCTGGACCCACCTGGAAGCTGTCGTCATGGTGGCCCCGGTGGTGTACCTGGTGGCTGCGGCTCTGCTTCTCGGCTTTATCTTCTTCCTGACTCGCAGACGGGACCAAGCGGCAGCAGGTAAGAGATGCCGCCACCCCGGGGCCAGTGGGGCCGGGTTCTCTTGACTTCCTGAGCCTTGGTAGGCCGTCGCGCCGCGGCTGCTGCGCATGCGCCGGCGCTCTTTGCGGTGCTGACGAGGATCTAGGCGCCGGGCTGAGCTCGAGTGCTCGCGCTTACCCGCGCGAAGGGGCACCTGCTGGGAGCAAGAGCGGCAGTGCCGGGACCCGCACACGGGATGGCTGCGTTCCTACACCTTCTTCCTGGTCCCAAAAGACAGCCTCGCCCCATCCTTGTCCTTGCCCCCTGGCACTGCAGACCTACACACCCCGAGGGGCTAGGCCCTGGCGGACACACGCTGCCATCCTCAATGGGGCGATGCCCCTCTGAGCCGGTTGGAGAAGTCGCAGGAGTTTCCATCTCTCCCAGGCTGACTCCAGAGCCGGTGCCAAGAAGGGGGCGCTAGAGTATTTTCTGCCTACCCACGAGCTGGAGAGAGCATGAGGCAGCTCCAGGGAACTGCCCGAAGCTCTCCCCACTCAAGGAGACACCCATGCACCCTCCTCCCTGTTCTGCACCCTGATCAGAAGGCCATGTCATTCATCGGCCAGGGCACAGAACAGACACACCCATCATTCCCTACCCCACCCCCTTTTCTTGTCAGCATATGGCTTTGTGTTTAATGTCTGTCCCCCTCTCTGGGTCCACAAGCTACTTCAGAGCACCTGCGTGCTCTCAGGGGAGGAGAGAGAAACTGAGGTAAAGCAGATAGCCAGCAAATCTTCCTGGGAGGAAAGATAGCCCCCAGGCGAGCTCTCTAGTTGCAATGCCAGATAAAGCTATGGCAGGTGGTGTTAGGCAAGAAATAAATGTAGTCCTGCAGTGGACATTTGGGTGAGGTCTGGAGTGGTCAGAGTAGGCTTCCTGGAGGAGGTAGAGCTTCAGCTCCATCTTGCTCCATCAAGGTGGTAATCTGCTGGTGGACAAGCTGGAAAGGTGAGACCTTGAAGGGAAAGGTATCAACACAGGCAGGAGGGAAAGGGTGATCTTACGGCATAGGACCAAGGTGTGGGCTTGGGTTGTAAAGGCTCCAGTGGTCTGAGAAGTTGGGATTTGTGCCCTGGCCATCAGGACCCCGGAGGAAGTCGAGGAGGCCGAGACTTGTAGGGTGTTGCTGCCCTGCCGTCAGGTGGGTTGGGCTGCTGGACAGCATTCTGGGTCTTCTCTTCCCGACAGCCGGCGGAGAGCCCCTGCACAATGAAGAGCCAGTAACAGCAGTCCGAGCGGCCCAGCCTCGGCCCCTGGAGCCCGAGGAGCAGAGGGCTGGCGGTAGGCCCCGGCGCCGCAGGGACCTGGGCAGCCGCCTGCAGGCCCAGCGTCAAGCCCAGCGATTGGCTAGGTCTGAGGTGGATGAGAATGAGGAGGAGGTTGTCATCCCAGGTGAGCGGGGCCACATCCTGGAGGGGAAGAGAACCCCAAAAGCTGGGTGGAAGAGTAGGGTGTGAAGCCACAGTGTGGGAGGGATGTCTGGGAGCCATAGGATGGGGTATGGCTGGACTTGGGGACTGGCCTTAGGTCCTAGGGACCAGAAGTTCTGGATCCTGACCCCTGTTCCATTGGGCCAACACCCTCTTCCTTCATCTGGGCTCTCGATGCCCAAGCAGGAGGGCAGGGGTCTTTAAATTGACCAAGGAGTTCCTCAGTTCACTCATTGTACCCCAGCACTCTTCCTGGTGTGGGCACACTCATTCCTGGAGGGCCTCATCCCAGGGCCAGAGTTCCTGGCTGAGAGTTTCCGCAGTCCGGGGTGCGGTTGCCACAACCCGAGAAGAAGAGTTTGAGGATAGAGATATTCTTTTGACAGAGGCCTCTATATCCCTGGTACTGGGAGGCCAACAGAGCCCTTGGGGTGATAGGAAAGAACATCTCCTCTCCTCTAGACAGTGCTCCACAGCTGTCTTGAGCCTGAGGAGGAGACATTTAGGGGTTTTGCCCCTGTACCCTTGGAAATTAGCCCCTTTGGCTCAAAAAAGAGGCCCTCTGGGGCACCATCCCTCCTGTCTCAGACTTGAGTCTAACATTGTTGCTGCTCAGGAATCAGTGGGTCTTTAACTTGCAGAGTTTTGGGCCCTGGGGTCATCCTGGGGTTTGGGCTGTCTTTTTGCCTTGGGTCTGGTGGGTCAAAGGGATAACCCTGGCCCAGGACTGAGTCCAGAACCCTCAGCAGTGAGGATGATTTGAGATTTGAGGCGGGTTGGGGGAGTGGGGGGCACAGGGATAAGTTTCCCCTGGGGCTATCTTTCCCTGGAGCTTTGGCTCAGAGACCAAAAGCAAAGAACTCTGCAAGCCCAGACAATCCTGTCTGTGATTCGCAGACATTTGGCCGTGGGAACCTGGTGCCTTTCTCTGTGGCTGTGCAGCATGTAAAGTTATCGTCTCCTCCCTTGCCCCGTGAACCCCTCAACCCACCACCACCTCCAACACATGCACTCCCGGGGTTTGAATTTCTGCATTCGTGGCTGATGCCTCTGGAGGGCAGAGCTGGGCTAATGATATTTGCAGGTGGGTGGAAGGGGAATCACCCATGAGGACAGGGACGAGATGTGGGTGGATCCATCGTCATTGGTTCTGTCTAGCCAGGACCTGAAATGTCTCTCTCTGACCACACTCAGCCCATGAGGAAGAAAGCGAGAAGCCAGCAGAAACTCCCCTGTCGGGGAAAATTGGAGCCAAGAAACTACGGAAGCTGGAGGAGAAACAAGCACGAAAAGCCCAGCGCGAGGCAAGCAGGAGGAGTGGGGAACAGATCCGGGAAGTGGGAACGGGCCCTGCCTTCCCTGTCCCGTAGGGCAGACCCTCTCCTTGAGGCTCTCTGCATGCTGGGCTGGTGTCTGCTGCTTCTCTAGCTTTGTCTCCTGCAGCCTTGGTCTGTGGCCTGGCCCAGGCACTGCCTATTGCCTGCCCTGGCCTGTTCAGGAGGTGGGCAAGCTCTAACTGGGGGTAGGGATGTGCCCCTCTGAAGGCCTCTCTCCAGGCAGAGGAGGCTGAGCGTGAGGAGCGGAAGCGCCTTGAGTCCCAGCGTGAGGCGGAGTGGAAGAAGGAGGAGGAGCGGCTTCGGCTGGAGGAGGAACAGAAGGTAAGGCCGACCCCGATGCTGACTTCTGACACCTGACCGGGCAGCCTTGTTTCCCACTCAGCTCCCCAACTCCTCCAACCCAGAAGATGGGCCGTGGACCAGGTGCAGGGGCAGGCCCTGGTTGACTTGGTCCCTGGGCTCTCGGTGCGGCCTGCGTGAAGCTGCCACTGAAAAGCAGAGTCTGAGATGGGCGTTTTTATGCATGTGAGGTATCGAACATACCTGGAGTACTTGAAGAACATTGAGATGGTGAGAGGGGCCAGAGCAGAATAAGCAAGGAGAGGGGTCAAAGAGGTAACGGGGGTCTGGATCCTGAGGGCCTTGAGGCCATTATGGGTCATCGTGAGAGATGGTGGACTCTGCTGGAGCCTGGTCCTCTTTAGGGCCTGGCATAGAAGAGATGCCCAGGGATGGGGGCCACTGCAGTAAAAGTGGTCAGTGAGCATTTGTTTGCCTGATGCTTTCTTCCTTCTGAGAACCAGGTGCCCAGAAAGGGAATGTCACAAAGATGTGATGCGATCTAGGGCGAGAGCCAGGCTGCCCAGCTGGGAAGACCCCATAACTTGGTGCCTTTGAGCTCTGACTGGCCTCGTTATCCTGGGGCACTGGATGGTGGAAGGCCTGACTGTGGGTGCTGCAGCAAGTGGACTAGAACACAGCAGAGGGGAGGCATTAGCAGAAGGTTGTTCACCTTTATAAATATTGGCTCTTCCTAATGCACCTTCAGTATCCCGGGGCTCTTCTCCCCTCACCTCAGTTTCCCCTGTTACTGACATCTTACCTTTCTGTGGCATATTTCTCACAACTAATATGGATACATTATTATTAAGTAAACCCCACAAATTGTTCAGATTTTATTAGTTTCCCCCCAATAGCCTTCTTTTTTTAATTAAATTTTAAAAAATTGATTTGAGAGAGAGAGAGAGAAACTTCGGTTTGTTGTTCCACTTTATGCATTCCTTGGTTGATTTCTGTATGTGCCCTGACTGGGGATCGAACTCACAACCTTGGTGTACTAGGGCGACGCTCTAGCCAACTGAGCTACCTGGCTAGAGCCTCGATATCCTTTTTCTTTTCCAGGAGACCACATTACACTTAGTTGTTATGTCTTCTCAGGCTCCTCTGGGTTGTGACAGTTTCTCAGACTTCCTTGCTTTTGATGATCTTGATTGTTCTGAGGAGGATTTGGAAAGTACTGTATTTTGCTATGTGTAATGTGCTCCCATGTATAATTCACACACCACATTTTTGGCCCAGATTTTCAGGGGGAAAAAAGTTCATTTTAATTCAATTATTTATTTATTTATTTTTAGAAAGAAAATTGATTATCGTATTTCAGGGTATTATTTTGCATAAGAATGTCATTATTGCTTTCTACAGTTATACTTCTAACACATAATCATAAATAAAAGAGTTAAAAACATTATATAGATACGGAATTAGTACTGCCCGTGTATAATGCGCATCCTTATTGTTCCCTCAAAAATGTGGGCAAAAAAGGGCATGTTATATGTGGCAAAATATGGTATTTTGTAGAATGCTCCTCGATTTGCGTTTGGCTGATGTTTTTCTCGGGGTTAGACTGGGCTGTGGGTTACGGTCTTCTGGCAGGAGGACCACACGTGAAGCACCGTCTTCACTACGGCGCATCAGTGGTACCGGTACCAGCGTGACCCGTCAAATGTGATGTCCACCCAGATGGCCTGGGGCGCCGCCCGTTTCTCCACCGTAATGTGACTGCCCCTTGCCGTACTTCTTCAGGAACAAGCCCCCGTGCTCAGCCCACACTTCCGCGGTGGGGAGTGGGCTCTGCCTCCTTGAGAGGAGAGCATCTCCGAAAGTATTTGGAGTTCTTTTGTGCAGAAGATTTATCTTTTCTTGTCTATTTATATATTCTGTTATTTATTTTTATCCCCGTGGACCTAGGGCTATTTATTTTGTACTTTGTCTTATAATCCAGCGCTGTTTTATTTGGTTGCTGAGGCTGTTCCAGCTTTGGCATTAGGAGCTCCTTCGACTGGCTCCGGTGTACCTGTGACATTTTCTCATTGTTTTCTCACTGTTGGCGCTGCAAGAGGCTCTGGCTCATCCTGTGTATTCCCTGCCTCAGCCCGAGCTTCCTGTTTTAAAAATATCTGAGAGCTCTGGAAAATGGGTTGGGTTGGAGGAGGTTGTTGGACGAGGTGGTGGTGGTGACGGAGTGACACGGGTGGGCTAAGAAGCTTTCTGGAAGTTAAAGAAGGAAGTGGTACATGGGACCTCATTTCTGACTGGGGCAGCTGGCCAGGCGGCTGTGTGACTCACTGAGCCAGGGACTCAGGAGGAGGGCCGGACATATGGGGAGTAGATCACAGGACATATGGGGAGTAGATCACAGGGTCTTTCTGGAACATAATTCAGTTCGAGGTGCCTGTGTGATGGCCCAGTGGTGGGTGTGTCACGTGGGCAGCCGTGTGCCTGGGAGGAGAGATTCGGGCAGGGATACCGCTGTGGCAGTCGCTGGCAAGGAGATGGTTGTCGATGCCGTGGGCATGGAGAGAGAATGGAAGAGGGAGAAGGGACGGGGCTGAGTGATGGAGGAGGCGGGAAGAATGGCCCCAGGAGCTGAAGGAGGTTCAGGAGATGGTGGAGCCTGGAAGCCAAGGAAAGGAAGAGGGAGTGGTCAGCTCTGCCCAGTGCCACTGAGAGGACAGGGGTGTGAGGCCTGATGGTTGTCGCTTGGATTGGGTGGGATCCCCAGCAGGGGTTGTTCCAGAGGAGCTAGGTCTGCAGAAGGCAGGTTAGAGTGGGCCAGAGGGGGAATGGATGGATGGTGAGGGAATGGGCGTGGGTGTTTGTTTGAACGTGGCGGGGTGGGGGGGCGTGACTGGAGGGTGCTGTGGGTGGGGCTATGGCAGGGCTTCAAGGAGACGGAGAGCGTTTGTTTGGAAGGTGATGGGACTGATGTGGAGCCTCTGCCTTCTGTTCAGCTTGGGGGCCAGAGGGATGGGGTCTCGAAGGAGCTCTGTCCCTGAGAAAGGGCTGAGCTGTATGACCTGGTGCCCTGCCGGGGCAGCAAGGACCAGAACAGGGATGGGGTGGGCGCCTGTGCCCAGATACCTGACTCTTGCCCACTCCGTGTCCACAGGAGGAAGAGGAGAGGAAAGCCCGGGAGGAGCAAGCCCAGCGGGAGCACGAGGAGTACCTGAAACTGAAGGAGGCCTTTGTGGTGGAGGAGGAGGGTGTGGGCGAGAACATGACCGAGGAACAGGTGGGGCGACCTGCCACTCCTGCAAAACCCTCCCTACCCCACCGAGGCGGGCCTGTGGCAGATCCAGGGCTGGCCATTGCACCCCGGACACCCTGCTGCTCCTCGCCCACCTCCCCAGTCAGGCCGCGAGAGATGGGCGGGCACGATGCCTAGCAGGCCCTCGCCTTGAAAGGCCTTGTCCTTAGAAGAGGTGCCTCCAAAACCCTCACCGTGGGAGGCCGTGCTGCTTGCCAGGGCAGGTGGCACATGCAGGTGGGTGGGCGGCACAGAAGCAGGCACACGGGCAGGTGGCACTCAGCTGGGTAGGTGGGTGGGGACCGACCGCTGCAGCCTCTGCAAGAGGCACACTCACTCTGGTTTCTCTGCTCCTCTAGTCCCACAGCTTCCTGACAGAGTTCGTCAACTACATTAAGGTAAGAAGCCAAAGAGCACGTCCTGGTATCAGCTTCCTACCGCGCGCACGTGCGTGTGTGCACGCGCGATGGCGTTCCCCTCAGGGCCTAGAGAGAGCAGACCCGAGTGGGGGCTACAGGAGTTTCACTCAAGGGCGTGCAGGAGTGGGCAGCAGGACTGAGAGTGGCTGAACTGCTGGGCTCCTGGCGAGGGGAGCCTTCTCCTGACCCCAGCGGTGGAGAAGGGCCTGGGTCCGTGTGGGATCTCTGAGCCTTTGATCCCTTGCTCACACTCCGGATTTGACAGTCCCCCGTTCCTCAGACCCCACGCTCAGTGAGTCACTGTGTTTTCTGTCAGTTCTGTCACACGGAGGCTCCACTCGACTGAGGCTCCCCACGTGGCGTCCCCTGCTGTGTGTTCCTGATGTGGGGCTTCGGTCTTGGGGAGTAAGGGGGAGACAGTGCTGTTCCCTTTGGGATGGAGGGCGGGGTGGCAGGTGCGTCCCCTTCTGTCTGCCGGCCACCCCGGTGCTGCTCCGAGTTGCATAAGTGTGAGCACTGTCCTGCTCCGCTGTGCTGCTAAGCAACTTCTCATCTCCCACGAAGGATGCGAGAGGTTTGCAAGCGCAGCTCAGAGGTGCAGAGGCGGCTGAGGGAATGAGTACAGAGGTAGCGCGGGTGGGGCGGGGGTGGGGGCGAAACTAGGGGGTGCCAAGAAGCCAGGGCTTGCATAATCCTCTTCCCACCCCCTGAAAGAGAGCAGGGCTTAGGGGCCTCCCAGCGACCAGGGGCTGGGCTCACAGCCTGGGGGCTGGGGTTTCCCAAGAGGAAGAAGGGTTCCTCAGGCCGCGCCAGTTCCCCTGGATGGAGCCCATTCTCCAGCCTGGCGCACGGGAATGGGAGTGAGGGCCGCGGCCTGGGCAGGGCCTCTCACACTTCCCTGCTGCTCTTCGCAATTTTCTGTCCCCATCTACCCAGTGGGCAGCAACGTGGTCCGTGCGTTTCCTCCAGGAAGCCCTCCTCGATCAGCTTTAGCTCCCCCTGTCCTCTATGGCACTCTGAGAAAAGGCCCCTGCCTTTCAGTGGCTCTGGGGGAACCATGTTCTGGTGGTTCTCCAGACTGTTCTGCACCTTAGCGGTCTTTCCAGACTGCCCAGTCTGATTTTCCCGGAGCTCCTGTCTGCAGGGAGGAGGAGAGCTTTCAAAGTTCAGCCCACCCACCTGCCTGGCTCCAAGGGGGTGGGCCCTTTTATTTTAGGACTTCAGAACTGGTGGCACATGTCTGTGCCCAGCATAGTTTATGTGAGGTGTAGGTCTGGCTTATTCTTGTCAGTCAGTCCACTCTCTATTCGGATAAGGGCTAGGTTGGTTGGTTTTTCCAAGCACTCTTTTGGCCCCAGCACCCCTCAGACTAGGTCTAAAGGAACCACCTGGGGTGACTTCCTGCTCCCACTCCGAGCTGTCCCTGAGAACCCAGCACCTGCTTTGTAGGTGGAGGCCAGCTGGCCAGGTCACCTTGGGCTCGCCCATTCCCTGGTCCAGCTGCCGCTCACTCGCCTCCCTGCTTGCACATTCTGTTTGGCATTTAGAACGGTCACATGCCATCTCAGCCCAGGAGGCGTCACCGTGTTACTCCTCCCCCAGCTCATTTGCTGCGAAAGAATCACGGAACATAAAAGACTGCCTTCTTTCAAGCCGAGTGCTGTCTGTAGGGGAGGCAGGAGCAGATGCAGGTGTAGGACCCAGCTGTGGACCCTCAGCTGCACCCCCAGACTAATGTTTCTGCTGAGGGTTTGAGGGAAGCCCGTGGAAAACAGCTGTGCACGGAAAGCACTGAGGTTGTGAGCTACAGTTATTTTAAGAGTGGGCCCAGCGCCTTGGGTGGTGTGAAGAGGATGGTAAAGAGAAGTGTGGAGATTTCCGGGTCTGGGGCAGATTTCCGGGAATGAGCTATACTGCCTCCACGGAGACCCCTGCTTATCGGGGCCTTTTATCTGCTCTCTCCTCATCCACAATCTTGCCTGCCTCCCCTGCCTGACCGTGAGCTGGGGGCAGAAGCTATGTTTCGGTCACCACTGCATCCCCACATCTTCTCAGTGCATTGTCCTGGCAGGCCCTCAGCAAACACAAATTCTGGTGACTGTCATCTCCTCCCTTCATCTTACGGTGCTTCCCCTTCCAACCTGTCCACGATGTTAAAAGTACACAGCTGGCTACAGAGGAGAAGGTGGCAGCTGTGCTGGCTCTCCACGTGTGTGTCTGTGCTCGTGTGGCCCCCAGTCCCGGGTGGGGCCTGTGGCCAGGTGGTGGTGTTCGTCGGATGCCTCCCCACAAGCCGGGGAAGGAGAGTTTGTGAGTGTGTGTTTCTGTATGTGGGTGGTTGGGAGAGTGTGTGAGGGGGCCCAGGTTCTTTCATAGGAATCTATAGGGCTACCCAGCCCCACAAAGCAGATCAGGTCAGAATGCAAACCTCGGTTTGTGCTGAGAGGGATCTGCCCACTCAGCCTCTCTCCTTTTTCTCCCTGTCTTTGTAGCAGTCCAAGGTTGTGCTCTTGGAAGACCTGGCTTCCCAGGTGGGCCTGCGGACTCAGGTAAGCCCTGCAAGGTGGCCTTTTGTTTGGAGCTGGGCCATGGGGTCTGTGGCTGTCAGAGGGGGCCTGCGCTAAAGATGGAGAGTTTTAATGCTCCCTCCACCCTGCCCTGACCCAGGAGGGAGCAGAGAGTAGGACTCTCAGCACTCCCAGAATCCTGCCTTTCTGCTCGATGGAAGAACAGGCAGGGGAGAAAAGAAAAAGTCCCATCTCTCCAGCAGCCCCTGTAACCAGTGCAGCCAAAATCCAGTTACCTTGACAACTCTTGCAAACAAGCTGTATCAGCCTTCATGGCCAAATGTCACTGCTGCTCCTCTTCTGGTTGGAAAAGCACCTCTCTCGGGGGTCTTGCAGGGCCCCAGGACCAGAGCTGCTGCTCCCCTTCTGCCCTCCGGAGGAGAAGCACGGAGTCACGTTGGGTGGGGGAGCAGCCATGGGAGCGGGGAGGAGAAGATTCAGCTGTGGTGGCATGAGGGTTGCACGTGCCTTTTCTGGGGATGGCAGCACCTGTGTCTGCTCTGAGAATCGTTCTCCTCACAGGACACCATAAACCGCATTCAGGACCTGCTGGCCGAGGGGACTCTGACAGGTGAGGCAATGAGACTCAGTCACTGCAGTCTTTGGCCTTGGGGAGTGTCTAGCCACACGGGGCTCCAGGGACTTGCTGCAGGGGCAGGATGATAACTGAGGATGAGGGGAACGCTGTGCAACGAGGGACACTGAGCAGGGGGACACAGTTACTAGGAGGACGTGCCAAGGCCTGGGGATGGCTCAGGGTGACCAGGACAGGCAAGAAAGCCTGATTTGACACCTAGCCAGGGTTGGATGCAGCCAGAAAAGGCCGCGAACACCTGCAGGGCTCAGAGCCAGTTGTGAAGGGGTGGGAGGGCATTCTCAGGCCAGATGGGCAGGACTCAGCTCCACAACCTGTGTGTGTCCCCACAGGTGTGATTGACGACAGGGGCAAGTTCATCTACATTACCCCGGAGGAGCTGGCTGCTGTGGCTAACTTCATCCGGCAGCGGGGCCGGGTGTCCATCACTGAGCTTGCCCAGGCCAGCAACTCCCTCATCTCCTGGGGCCAGGAGCCCCCTACCCAGGCCCCAGCCTGACCTAGCCCCTCTCTCTTGGACTCTTGAGCTGGGACAGCCTACCTGACCATTTATCTTTCCCTGGCCACAATTCTAGGGCAATGGTGGGGCGTGGCCAGGCAGTTCTAGATTAAAGGCCTGTGAGTGCTGCTGAGCTTGGTGTGGCAGAAGGCCTGGCCTGGGATCCCAGATGAGCAGGTGAAATCTAAGCCTCAGAATGTACAGTTGGGGGGTGGGGGGGCAGTCAGGGGGAGGGTGGAGTATCCTACTGAAGCAGATGGAAGTTTCCTTCTTATCAAGCATTCGTTCATTTATTAAAAAAAGAAAATACTCGGCATTTACTATGTTCCTTCGTACCCTGCAAGCCAGGCTCCTGCCTGAAGAAGGTCTTTCTCTCCTTCCTTCTCCTTTCCCGGAGGAAAAGCGAGGAACCTCTTAGGCCAAGTCTCCCCTAACTGGAGTGGGAGGTCTCACATTTTTTATATGGGCTCCGGAGCCCTAAGGAAGGCTGTGAGCCCTTAGGGAGAGAGTTAATGAGCACGCCAAGGGAAGAGTCCTAGGGAACTTCAGCCTTTAAGATGGAGGAAGGGAGGTCAGGGAGGGCCAGAGGCTGGGCCGGATGCTCGTGGGGCAGGCGAAAGGAAGCGGGACCTGCTGGAACTGGACGGAATTGGGCCATGCAGGCACATCGCCTCATACAGCACAGCACATGAATTCCGCTCTACATTTTCGACACGATGTCTACATGGTGTGGGTGATTTCACCCACTCGTGGGTGTGAGGACCATATGCTCGGGAGTGGGTGTGAGATGGGAGATGTGTCTGCTGTAGGGTCAGTCACTCTGGTTCCTGCGGGCTGTTCACGGCATGAGCACCCTGCTGCGCTGAGGGTGCGGCATGTGCTTAAATGCGTGTTCCTTAGGCAAGGTGGCCCTGAACATAAACCACCTACGTCCTCTGATGCCTGGCGATGGAGGCATCAGCTTTCTGTTCTGGCGCAGGAGGAAATTCTATGGGGATGGAGTTTGGAAGACAGGAAGGACATCAGGTTCCAGGGCGGGGACTTCCTGAGGGGTTGTCAAGGGTGATTTTGACTCATTTAGTATCAGAAGCATTAACTGGAGAACCTAAACTCCACGTAAGGTGTAGCTTTGCTACTTCTGTCCGCAACGGGCACTTGGAGTCGCCCAGAGCTAGGAAGGGCCCCCTGCATTGTTTGGAAGGCCATCTGGGAGCCCACAATCCAGGGGGGGAGGGAGGGAACAGACGTAGGTACCCGCAGTCTGAGGTAGAAACAGAAACTTCCAGAGGGAGAAGAAGAGATGACTTGCACTGAGAGCAGTGGTTCTCGGCCCGTCTGTTCAGCAGTGTCACGTGGGGAGTTTCCAGCAGCCTCCCAGCAGACTGCACCTCAGACTCATTCACTTACACTCTCTGGGGTGGAACCCAGCCAGGGAGCATCGCTGGGAGATTTAATGTGCAGCCATGGTTGAGAGCCAGTGAAGGAGGCAGGGGCGGGGTCCAGAGGCAGGCCAGAAGGTTGCAAGGAATTAAAATCCCCACTGGAAGGGGTTTCTTACAGACCAAGACAGCGGCTCCATGGGTCTCTTCCATCCTTTCTCTCAGCGGTCCTCAGCCGCTGCCATCCAGGTAGCTGGATGGTTACAACAGCCCATGAGGACACTGCCCACAGGGCAGGAGTGGGGAAAAGGCACATCGATTCCTCATGTGCCCTAAGATTCTGCATGTCCCAGGGACTTAGCATGGAGGCAAAAACCTATAACCCTTTGTGCATTGTTTAGTGATACATCTGCTAATCTAATAGATTTATCAAATGTGCAATTATTCCAATAGTAATAACATTTTTCTAAATATGTACAAACTGCTTCCATAACTAATAAAACTTTCAGGTTTAACCACTTACAATTTTTGAAGCTTTTAAACATTAAATATTATTTAAATACCTGTAAGCATTTAAAATCCCCAAATTTGATATATGAAATTATTTTAAATGCTTTTGTACCTTAAAAAATAGACCACTTGGCCCGGCTGGTGTAGCTCAGTGGATTGAGCGCGGGCTGGGAACCAGAGGGTCCCGGTTCGATTCCCCGTCGGGGCACATGCCTGGGTTGCGGGCCAGGTCCCCGATGAGGGCCATGTGAGAGGCAACCATACATTGCTCTTTCTCCCTCCCTTCTCCTCTCTCTGAAAATAAATAAAAATCTTAAAAAAAAATAAAAAATAAATAAAAAAAAGTAGACCACTTGGAGTGTCATCCCATAACTGAAAGGTTGCAGGTTCAATCCCGGGTCTGGGCATGGAAGCATGTGACCCCTGGACCAGATTTGCGTGATCCCTGGCCTGGGTTCCAGTCCCTGGCCTGGGTGCCTACGGGAGGCAACCGATCAGTGCTTCTCTCTCCCATGATGTTTCTCTCTCCCAATGAAAAAATTGCCTTGACTGGTGTGGCTCGGTTGGTTGGGCATTGCCCCACAAAACTAAAGGTCACCCGTACGATTCCCAGTCAGAGCAAATGCCTGAGTTGCAGGTTCAGTACCTGGTCGGGGCGTGTATGAAGGGCAACAGATCAATATTTCTGTCTCACACTGATGTTTCTCTCCCTCTCTCTCCCTCCCCCCTCTCTAAAAATAAATAAATAAAAACTTTTTAAAATAAAAGATTTTTCTAAAAATCTTTTAAAATAAAATCTCTTAAAAATTAAAAATAAAAGCAATGAAAAAATAAGTGTCCTCAGGTGAGGATTAGAAAGAAAAAAAAGTAGATCAGGCCTACGTAGTATTAAAATGATTACATTACTAATCTATACATGTGTAACACTGCAACTGATTCAATACCACGAACATGAATAGACACTTCATCACCATGGATTTACATTTGTTTATTCACTAGCTCTATTTTTATTTCTCCCCAAGAATTCGGTTTTCACCTGTCCTGGAGCACCAGGGTGATTATCTCAGGTGGCTAAAGATGTAGATATGACTGAAGGATGGTCATTCAAAACGGGACCCAGAACTTCACTGGGATCCTGTCTGAGCCCTTTGCCCATTTCGTGGCCCCTCTTTTACCGTTAGGTCTTCCCTACGTCAGGAGCTCTAGACGAGGCGTTCCCAATGTCCGGGCCACGGACTGGTAATGGTCTGTGGCCTGTTAGGAACTGGGCTGCACAGCAGAGGTGAGCTTGAATGTAATGCACTTGAATCATCCAGAAACCATCTCCCGCCCTCCCCCACCATTCATGGAAAAATTGTCTTCCATGAAACTGGTCCCTGGTGCCAAAAAGGTTGGGACCACTGCCCTAGACTGTTGACTGCAGCCAGTCGCATAAGTTTTGATTTTTATAATTCCCAAATTATAAAATGCTTGGTATGCCTGTTTTGCGTGCCTAATCTTCACAGCCCAGCCCAACAGGTCTCCCGACAGCACCTGCTCCCAGCAAAGTCCGGGTGGTTCAGACTGGGTCTATCGCAACCTCTCTTTTATGCACCTTCGAGGCTTGTTATTTACAAGTCTGTGGTTGGAAAGCCATATAAGGCAACTTGTCCTTTCAAAAATGTTTATTTTCAAGGTTGGCCATGAGTTGAAAAGTTATTAAAGCTGAGTAATGGCTACATGGAGGTTATTCTCATCTATTTTTATACATGTTTAAAATTTCCCATAACAAAAAGCTTAAAATTAAAAACAACCCTAGATGGCCTCATGTATCCTTCACTCAGGCTGAGCCTCAGAAAAGGGGCCAATGCCGTGGCCAGTGAGGCTCAGTTAGTTGGAACATCATCCTGTAACCTAAGGATTGTGGGTTCGATTCCTGGTCAGGGCACAAACCTAGGTTGTGGGTTCAATCCCCGGTATGAGAGGCAACCAATTGATGCTTCTCTCTTGCATCGATATTTCTGTCCCTTCCTCTGCCTCTAAAAGCATTGAAATCCCATGAGGCCACCAGCAGTCACTCCATTCACCCAACAATTGAGTAACTACCCCCAGCTGCCACAGTGGCACTGGTGCAGCATGCATGTTGGACCTTTGTAATACAAAAATGATTTAAACATCTGAAATCTGTTTTTAAAAAAACTATGGAGAACCTGCTGAATGCAAGGCAGGATGCCAAGCATGCCAAGGAGCTACAGTGAGCAAAACATGGCCCCATCCATAAGGGGAGGAGGCGGTGGTATTACTCTAACAGGGAGACCACATCACCCAGCCGGCAGGTGCACAGTCAGATGCTGCATATTCACACGGCGAGGTCTTCCAGGTCGAGGAGAGGACAGGTTCAGAGGATGTACAGGCCGCTGGGTCACAGAGGGGCGTGGTGTGTTGGAGGAAAGGGAAGGGCAGGGGCAAAGAAATGATGGGGTGGAAAGGGAGGTTGCAGTCTGGCTGGGCAGGGTGGCGAATGCGGAGCCCAGAGGTTTGGTCTATATTTGGGGGAGAGTTTATTGCTTTGAATTAGTAACTCATTTCTTAAAACCACCTTTGTGATCATCATCTCCCACAAATCGTCATGACTACATCAGCTCCTCCCTCCACACCCCTGTGTGTTGTTGGCCAGTACCACCTCCAGCCTTCACAGGTGCATGCCCCAGACACCTCCAGTCCCAAGTCCCGGCCCCAACATTGGACACTTTTCCAATCAGGCTGTATTTTTTAAAAAAATATTTTTTGACAGTATCTCTTAGTAAGAAATCCATTGTACATCAGTACGTGTGTGTGCCTATATGCAGATAACAAGCAAAGCTCTACAGTGGTGGCTTATCATAACCTGATGCAGGTTGATATTTGCTTCTCTGTTCTGTCTCATTGCTCATGGTGGCTAAACTGATTTTATAACCTACTCACAGATCTCAACCTACAATTTGAAAAACAGGGTTCTGAGGAGCCTGTTCCTTTTATATTGAGGACAAGGCGAGGATCAGTAACTGAAGGAAGAGCTGTGTATCATATAACTTGATAGTCCCAGAGTTGTACTGAAAGCAACTTAGATTATAGTAGTGACGTTGAAAAGTAGTTTTACTTGGTTTACTCTGATATCATACATAGTTTTTGGCTGGTTTTATTTAATTACTGGCAATATTTAATGACTTGTTACAGCAAAATGTATAAGGGAACCTTATGAGAACGTACAAAATACAAATACTGTCATGCTAAACTTATTTAAATATAAACTTTTACATGTAATCTGCTAGATTTACTCTGACTGGTTTCAGTCATTTTCATTTTCTTGTATGATTTTACAATTTGACTTATAGATCCAACATGATACAAAAGACACCAAATAATAACACCAAAACTAAAACTAATAATGTTCCAGCTGTACCCTGAGTAGCTGAGATTTCATACCTCTGTTGTTTTACTTTAACTATTTCTAATCAACAAGGTAAGTCAAGTCAGTTTGTTGTTGAGTTAACCCCACAGTTTACATAATGGGGTAGTTGGATGGATGCATGCTTGATATCTAGTTTGGCAGCTGTCTTAATGCCTTTTTAGTTTGTGCATATTGCCTCATATCAAAAGAGACCATAGTGCCTTGGCTGGTGTGGCTCAGTGGATTAAGTGCTGGCCTGTGAACCAAAGGGTTCAATTCCCAGTCAGGGCACATGCCTGGGTTGCAAGCCAGGTTCCCAATAGGGGGCACAGGAGGCAACCACACATTGATGTTTCTGTCCTTTTTTTCCTTCCCTTCCTTGTTCTCTAAAAATAAATAAGTAAAAATTAAATAAAAAACAAGAGACCATAGTAACAAATATGAACAGATGACAAATTATTGAACATGTAATCCGTCATTGTTGGGAAATTCTCATTTTCCACATCTCAGCTACTGTCCCTGCTGGGTGGTAGCAACGCAGAAGTTCAGACCCCAAAGGGAGGTAATAAAGTTTTATTTAGCTACCACCATGTCTGTCTGCAAATGATAATGTAAAAAGATTACAAAGAAGGTTTTCTGCTGGGCAGATTTACCCTAGCTTTTATTTGGTTTTAAATATTTTTTATTTTCAGAAAGAAGGGAAGGGAGGGAGAAAGAGAGGGAGAGAAACATCAGTGTGCAAGAGAACATCAATCAGTTGTTTCTCATACGCCCCTAACGGGGGGCCTGGCCTGCAACCCAGGCACGGGTCCTGACAGGGAATCGAACTGGCGACCTTCCGGTTCGCAGGCCAGTGGTCAATCCACTGAGCCACACCAGCTGGGCTACCCTAGCTTTAAAAAAAAAATCAAATCCTGTAACATTTTTGGAGCTTGCACATTTCCATAAAATTGGTTAAAGGTTCGGGCATGACCATCATTTTCATGATGCAATAATCATTTTATTATTATTCTGCTTTGGGCTTTAAGAACCACCATGCCTCACAAATAGATGTGAATATAAAACTCACTTGGGATGGTGGGTGGAGTGATGACTTGTATTCCTTTTTACTCTGTTTCTTAATATCTTGCAATGAGGTTTACACTGTGTAGGTACAGATGAGTCTCTTTGTTAGTACTTGCATAAAGCATCAATTATGTAAAAAGAAAAAAGAAAAATTAAATGTTACAGTGGGACCATGGGGAACATAAAAGCATAAACCATCTATCTTAGATGAAATGTGCAACTAGTAAAGAACAGTGGGGAAAAGGAGAATACAATCGAAATTTTATTTTTTTCCTTTAACTTTTTTCATGGGCCGTGTGTGTGTGTGTGTGTGTGTGTGTGTGTGTGTGTGTAAACGCCAGCTAATGGCTTAGAAAATGGCTTGTAAAAGACACTAGCATACTTGGATCATAAATGTTTCCATTACAGTTTTGTATTGGGTTAGATAACCTCCAAGACCTTTACTGGTTATTCCTAGGAATTTTTGCCCAGTTCCAGAGCTTATTATTTCCTCCTAAAACAAGCACAGCTATAAAAAGCTTTAGCATGGATTAAAGTGCTGTGTCTGCCCCCCCCAGTTTGGTGTTTGGAGGTCGCTGGGATTGCCTGATCATCACAGAGAGGAAACCCCAGGCCCTCTTCTGGGTAACTTGGTAGGTGAGATTCCAAAGGCTCTCAATAGTCTGATAATTTGATTTTTTTAAATTATTGTTGTTCAACTGCAGTTGTCTGCATCCTATCCCCTCACCTCTCCCCAACCCCCTCCAAACCTCCCTCCCTCCCCTGCTTCCACCCTCCCTCTTGGTCTGTCCATGCGTCCTTTGTAGTAGTTTCTGAAAACCCTTCTCCCCACAGTCCCCTCCCCCTCCCCTCTGGCTATTGTTAGATTGTTCTCAATTTCAATGTCTCTGGTTATGTTTTTCTTGCTTTTTTCTTTTGTTGATTATGTTCCAGTTAAAGGTGAGATCATATGGTATTTGTCCCTCACCACCTGGCTGATTACTTCACTTAGCATAATGCTCTCCAGTTCCATCCATGCTGTTGCAAAGGGTATAAGCTCCTCTCTCTCTGCTGCATAGAATTCCATTGTGTAAATGTACCATAGTTTCTTGATCCATTCATTTGTAGATGGGCACCTAGGTTGTTTCCAGCACTTGGCTATTGTGAATTGTGCTGCTATGAACATTGGAGTGCAAAGGTTCTTTTGAATTGGTGTTTCAGGGCTCTTAGGGTATAATCCCAGCAGTGGAATTGCTGGGTCGAAAGGCAGTTCCATTTTTAGTTTTCTGAGGAAATTCCATACTGTTTTCCACAGTGGCTGGACCAGTCTGCATTCCCACCAACAGTGCAGTAGGGTTCCCTTTTCTCCGCATCCTCTCCAACACTTATCTGTTGCTTTGTTTATGATGACCATTCTGACCAGTGCGAGGAGGTATCTCATTGTGGTTTTAATTTGCATCTCTCTGATGGCTAGTGATGCTGAGCATCTTTTCATATGTCTCTGGGCCCTCTGTATGTCCTCCTTGGAGAAGTGTCTGTTCAAGTCTATTGCCCATTTTTTAATTGGGTTTTTTGTCTTCCTGGCGTGGAGTAGTATGAGTTCTTTATATATTTTGGAGATCAAACCCTTGTCTGAGGTATCATTGGCAAATATGTTTTTCCATACGGTTGTTTCTCTTTTTATTTTAATACTGTTTTCTTTAGCCATGCAGAAGCTTTTTATTTTGATGAGGTCCCATTTGTTTATTCTTTCCTTTATGTCCCTTGCTCTAGGGGACATATCAGTGAAGATGTTGCTGCGTGGAATGTCTGAGATTTTCCTACCGATGTTTTCCTCTAGGACTTTTATGGTGTCACGACTTATATTTAAGTCTTTTATCCACCTTGAATTTATTTTTGTGTATGGTGTAGGTTGGTGCTCAAGTTTCATTTTTTTGCATGTAGCCATCCAGATTTCCCAACACCATTTGTTGAAGAGGCTATTTTTATTCCATTTTATGCTTCTGCCCCCTTTGTTGAAGATTAATTGCCCGTAGAGACTTGGGTTTATTTCTGGGCTCTCTATTCTGTTCCATTGTTCTATCTGTCTGTTTTTATGCCAGTACCAGGCTATTTTGATTACAGTGGCCTTGTAATACAGTTTGATACCAGGTATTGTGGTCCCTCCTACTTTGCTCTTCTTTCTCAAAATTGCAGCTGATATTTGGAGTCATTTATGGTTCCATATAAATTTTTGAAGTGTTTGTTCTATATCTGTGAAATATGCCATTGGTACTTCAATAGGGATTGCATTGAATCTATAAATTGCTTTGGGTAGTATGGACATTTTGATGATGTTGATTCTTCCAATCCATGAGCATGGTATATGTTTCCATTTGTTTGTGTCTTCCATGATTTCTTTCTTCAGTGTTGTGTAGTCTTCTGAGTACAGGTCTTTTACCTCCTTGGTTAGGTTTATTCCTAGGTATTTTATTTTTCTTGTTGCTATATCAAATGATATTTTTTTCCCTGATTTCTGCTTCTGATGTTTCACTGTTGGTATACAAAAATGCCTTCAATTTCTGGATATTGACTTTGTATCCTGCTGTTTTGCCAAATTCATTTATTAGGTCAAGTAGTTTTTTGGCAGAGTCTATAGAATTTTCTGTGTACACTATCATGTCATCTGCAAACGATGACAGTTTTGTTTCCTCCTTTCCAATTTGGATGCCTTTTATTTCCTTTTCTTGTCTGATTGCTGTGGCCAAAACCTCCAGAACTATGTTGAATAGAAATGGTGATAGTGGACAACCTTGTCTTGTTCCTGATCTTAGTGGGAAAGATTTTAGTTTTTGCCCGTGAGTATGATGTTGGCTGTAGGTCTCTCATATATGGCCTTCATTATGTTGAGGAATGCTCCTTCTATTCCCACTTTTGCTGAATTTGATTTTGATTTGCATCTCTTCGGTACCAGCGAGTCTGACGATGTTTTTAACAGCTTATTGGCTGTTTGTATTCTGTGAATGATCTATGTCTATTTTACCCAATATCTATAGGGATTTTGCGGTTTCATTAATCATTCAGCAAATGAATGCTGAGTGTCTATTTTGTGCTTGCATTAGTTTTCTACTGCTGCTGTAACAAATTCCCACAAACGTAATGGTATAAAACAACACAAACGTATTGTCTTATAGATCTGTGAGAAGTTCCATGTGAGTCTTACTGGGCTAAAATGAAGATGGGGCTCTGGTCCTTTTGGAAGCTATTTTCCATCTTCAAGAGGCCACCACATTCCTTGGCTCAAGGCCCCTCCCTCCACCTGTGCAACTAGCTGTGCTGCATGTCTCTAACCAGTCTTCCATAATCAGCTCTCCCTTTGCTTTCTTCTGCCTTTTCTTCCACTTTTAAGGACGCTGTGATTACATTGGGTTTGCCTAGATAATCCAGGATAATACCCCTATTTTTAAGGTTATTTGATTAAAAACCTTATTCTATCTACAACCTTAATTCTTCTTTGCCATGTAACCTATCATAGTCACAGGTTCTGGGTATTAGGACTTGGATGTCTTTGGGGGCTATTCTGCTTACCAGAATATGTAAGATGGGAATATGAAGTTTTTAAAAAGGCTCCTGTCTACATGGATGCTGCAAGCTAGTGGGGAAGACAGGTGATTAATCAATCACAACTTTCTTTTTTTAAAAAAAAGATTTTATTGCCCTGGCTTGTGTAGCTAAATGGATTGAGTGCGGGCTGGGAACCAAAGGGTCGCCGGTTCAATTCCCAGTCAGGGCACATGCCTGGGTTGCAGGCCAGGTCCCCAGTGAGGGCCATGTGAGAGGCAACTATACATTACCGTTTCTCTCCCTCTCTTTCTCGCTCCCTTCCCCCCTCTCTAAAAATAAATAAAATCTGCCCTGGCTGGTGTGGCTCAGTGGATTGAGCGTGGGCTGGGAACCAGACGGTTCCGGTTCGATTCCCAGTCAGGGCACATGCCTGGGTTGTGGGCCGGGTCCCCAGTGGGGACCATGTGAGAGACAACCACACATTGCTGTTTCTCTCCCTCTCTGTCTCCCTCCCTTCCCATCTCTCTAAAAATAAATAAATGAAATCTTTAAAAAATAAATAAATAAATAAATAAATAAAATCTTAAAAAAAAAGATTTTATTTTTTTATTTTCAGCAAGAGCGGGAGGGAGGGAGAGAAACATCAATGTGAGAGAAACATCAACTGGTTGCCTGTCATATGCGCCCTGTAGAGACTGAACCCACAACCCAGGCATGTGCCCTGACTGGGAATTGAACTGACAATCTATTGCTTTGCAAAATGATGCCCAACCAACTGAGCTTCTCTGGTCAGGGTACAATTTTATTCTTTTGTATCATTTGTCAGATGTTGGCATTAAGATAATTCTACTTTTATAGAGTGAATTTGGGAGATATTCATCTTTTCATGTGATTTGGAATGATCTCTTTACAGGTTGGGTAGAACTCAGCCATAAAACAGTCTAGTGTTAGTGACATTAAAAAAGGTAGATCTTCAGTTCCTTTTGTAGTTATTGATCTAATTAAAAATTGTAATTAAAATAATGTTTAGGTAGCTTTTTCCTATTTTTTTAAAGATTTTATTTACTTTCAGAGAGTGGGGAGGGAGAAGGAAAGGGAGAGAAACATCAATCCGTTGCCTCTCTCACACTCCCAACTGGGGACCTGGCCTGCAGCCCAGGCATGTGTCCTGACTGGGAATTGAACCAGTGACCTTTCAGTTTGTAGGCCAGTGCTCAATCCACTGAACCACACCAGCCAGGGCTAGCTTTTTCCTATTTGGATGCTTTAGTAAAACAAAACAAAACAAAAAAAAAAAAAAACTTTTTTTTTTTTTTAAGATTTTATTTATTTATTTTTAGAGAGAGGAGAAGGGAGGGAGAAAGAGAGGGAGAAAGCAATGTATGGTTGCCTCTCACATGGCCCCCACCGGGGACCTGGCCCGCAACCCAGGCATGTGCCCCGACTGGGAATCGAACCGGGACCCTTTGGTTCCCAGCCCACGCTCAATCCACTGAGCTACACCAGCCGGGCAAAAACCCATTTTTTTTAATGGATAAAAGGATTGCATTGTAGAAACCTCTAGATTTATGCTTAGCTTACTCCCTCCCCTCAAAGTCTGTAACTTGAATGTTACCTTCTCAGTGAGGCCTTCTACCTTATCCAAAATTGGGACCCCTCACCCCCCAGTAATCTCAGCTGCTTTGTACTTACCACCTTCTAATCCACTATATGTTTTACTTATTGTCTCCTTCCATTGGAACACAAATTCCATAGGGACAGGAGTTTGTGAGCAAATATTTAATATCTTAATAGTCTGCTGTTACTAATCTTTTTAAAAATTTTACTTATTTAAATTTTTTAGAGAGAGGAAGGGAGAAAGAAAGAGAGGGAGAGAAACATCAATGTGTGGTTGCCTCACACACGCCCCCCACTGGGGACCTGGCCTGCAACCCAGGCATGTGCCCCAGACGCGGAACCAAACCGGTGACCCCCTGATTTGCAGGCCAGCACTCAACCACTGAGCCACACCAGCCAGGGCTGCTGTTACTGAATTTTAAGAGCTTACCTATTTATTCTTTTAAACACTTCTTTATCTTAATTTTTCCTTTTATAAAAGTAATACATGCCTAACTGAACTAACAAGCAAAATAGAGACAGACTCATAGACAGAGAACAACTGGAGTGGGGCGGGGCGGGGGGTGGTGCTTAGCGGGTGGAGGGATCAAGCCAAAAGGAAAAAGGACTCATGGACGTGGACAGCAGTGTGGTGATTCAGGGGTAGGGGGTGTATGGTAATGGGGAAAATACAATAAAAAAGAAAAGTAAAACATGCTTATTGTAAAAAATGCAAACATATAGAAGTGCCTCGAGTCCTATCTTCGCCATACACCCTGCAAGCCCATCTCGAGGCAGCCACTGTTAATAATTTGATATGTATTCTTTCAGAATTTTCCATACATATATATTCATTTTTAAATAATAGACAAAGTAGAGCATAGTATGCATACATGTAATTCTGCCACCTGCTTTTTTCACTTAATATAGTCATGTTTCTATGTCCATACATAGACATCCATGTCATTCTTTTAAATAGCTTTCCATTGTTACATTGCATCAGACACATGATTCATTTAATCTTTTATTTATAGATTGATGTATTTAATTTTTTTGGCTATTACAATCAGTACATCAGTGACTTTGTATATGTCATATTGCTTGTGATGGCATTTCTTCCCGGAAATGGAATGGCTGGGTTCAAGAACATACGCATTTCACATTTTTCTATGTTCTCCCAAAAGGTTGACCAATTTATACTCTCAAAAACACTGAGTTTGTTTCCCTACACCCTCACCAAATTGAGATATCTCAGTCTTTTAAGTTTTTGCCAATCTAATAGACTTTTGCTTCTTATTTTTTATTTTCCCGGCTTTATGGAGAGGATAGATCCTTGTTTTAATCACCGCCCCCTAACTCCGTCGGTAAGGGAGGAATTCCCACTCCTAGGACTATGATACAAATCCTGGCACGGGACCAATGGGTTTGACAGAAGTCTATTAGTTACATACCCTCGCAGCTCAGGGGAGGAGGACACCATAAGCCACAGAGGATCACACGTGTTCCACTCAGGACTACGGTGAACAGCCAGAGACTGTGGGGGGCAAGCTTTGTAGCAGTAAGAAGGTGAGGTGACCCTTGGTTCCCGAAGGAGATGAGATTGGCTGGTTTGAGTAATTTTGTGGGCTGGTAAAGAACTGAAACCTGCTATTCAGAGATAAGCAGGAGCTGCACTTGGTCCATTTAATAAAAATTGTTTGACTAGGGCCCTGGCTGGTGTGGCTCAATGGATTGAGTGCCGGCCTGTGAACCAAAAGGCCAGAGGTTCAGTTCCTGGTCACAGCACGTGCCTGGATTGCAGACCAGGCCGGGTCCCCAGTTTGGGGTGTGTGAGAGGCAACTGATCTATGTATCTCTGGCACATCGATGTTTCTCCCCCTGTTTCTCCCTCCCTTCCCCTCTCTCTAAAAATAAATAAACAAAATCCTTAAAAAGTAACTGTTTGGTTAGGGCAGCTTTCAGTTAGGCCATTTGAAGCGCCTCCTGCTTTCACCAAATGCCAAGGTAGCACAACCAATGAATCTTAATTTCAACTGTCCTGATTAATTATGATTAATTAAAAGGGTTCTTTTTGGATACTGATTTTTGAATGACTTTTTGGCATCTATGATTGTTATTTTCTTATTTAAAAAACTCATGGATTATTCATTTCATATACAATGACATTTAATTTTATTTCCTTGAGTTTATTCAGGAATTTTTTCCCCCTGAACTATCTTTATTTGGAATTGGTGTGAGGGGAAGTGTGGCTTCATAAAATGAAATAGCATTCTAACTTTTCTGGCTCTTACAGATTTACAGGGTGTAGATTATCTATTTATAAAGTTTGAGAGAATTCATTCATTAAAACATCTGAGCCCCGAGCCCTGGCTGGTGTAGCTCAGTGGATTGAGTGCGGGCTGGGAACCACAGGGTCCCGGTTCGATTCCCGGTTAGAGCACATGCCTGGGTTGCAGGCCAGGTCCCCAGTGAGGGCCATATGAAAGACAACCATATATTGCTGTTTCTCCCTCTCTTTCTCCCTCCCTTCTCCTCTCTCTAAAAAATAAATAAATTAAAAAAAAAAATCTGAGCCCCGAGTCTTTTTTGGACATATTTGTTGGATAATGTTTTCCACCTCTTTCTATTTTTATTTCCCAGAAAATGGTCCACTTCATCATGATTTTCATATACATTAGCACAGAATCAGTTATGGTAGTCTCTTATTTTCCTGGGGTTCTTATGCAAAACCACATTATCTAAGAATATCCTCTCAAAGCTAGGAGCAGAAAACTATAAAGAGAAATTGAGATCAAGATAGGTGGGGTGGAAACTGACTAAAATGTAAGGAAAATAAGCAGAATTAAATATATTATTAGAGAAAAGAAAGAGTACTCTTGACTCTGAAGAAAATTACGCCCTGGCTGGTGTGGCTCGGTGGATTGAGTGCCTGGTGATGCTTTTTTCCCTCCCTTTCTCCCTCCCTTCCCCTCTCTCAAAAAATGAATAAATAAAAAAAAATTGTTTTTTTTAAGAGAGCGGGGAAGGGAGGGAGACAGAGAGGGAGAGAGAAACAGCAATGTATGGTTGCCTCTCACATGGCCCTCACTGGGTACCTGGCCCGCAACCCAAGCATGTGCCCTGACTGGGAATCAAACCATCGACCCTTTGGTTCCCAGCCCGCGCTCAATCCACTGAGCTACATCAGCCAGGGCTGAATAAATAAAATTTTAAAAAAAGAAAAAGAAAATTAAATCCACGATGATGAAGAAAAACTTGAGATAGTCTCCCAGGATGCAGAGAAAAAGGACAAAGATTTAATTGACAGTGGTGACCCAATGTGGTAATTTTAGGGGAGGGAAAAAAAAACCCAAAGCAATCTGTTCACAGAATAGACAGGGACATATTAGAAGAAAACTTTTCTAGCTGAAAAGACCTTTTATTTCTGGAAAATTAATAGGAAATGGCCTGCATTGAGACTCATGCTAGCAAAATGTTTGATTTTGAGGATAGTAAGAAGTTCCCAAAAGCATCAAGTAAATTGGTCACCTAAAACAGACTGGGCCAGCTTTGCTACCATTTGTTTTGAGATATAATTGACATATAAAATTATAGTTAACCCTTCAACAATGGAGTGATCAGTTGGGGGTGCCAACCCCTGCGCAGTTGAAAACCCTTACATAACTTTTGAAACTTAATTAAAACTCAATTACTAGTAGCCTACAGTTGACCAGAAGCCTTACCGATAACAGTTGAATAGTATATATTTCGTATATTATACATATATACCGCATCGTGACATTTTTCTACATTTCTCTCAACTGTGAACAGTACCATATGTAGTCTGTGTGCTCAAGTTCTGATACATTTTAACTCATAGATTTATGTATATTTTATGATAGTAAATTGTAAAATAGATTGGTAGCTACATGTATTTTATGCATTCATAATATACCTGTTTCTTAATTATCTTTGTATTTCTAGATCATGTGGTTCATCTGCAAGTTTTTTCAAATTGTCACAAATCTCCAAAAATTTTTCCAGTATATTTATTGAGAAAAATACACATTTAAGTGGACCTGTGCAGTTCAAACCCAGGTTGTTCAACGGTCAACTGTATAGAGTTTCAGGTGTACTTGCTACCACTTTAAAAGCCAAAAGATAATGGGATAAGAGCAAAAGAGTCTTCAGGGGGGAAGTTTGAGACTCACAGTCAAGCCACTACTTGTGGGTACAGTAGGAAACATTCTCACCGAGGACAAAGGCTGAGAATACAACATTCTGGAGTCCTCCCTGAAATCACCAGTCAAGTGAGGGATAGGTCTGAGCAAGGAAAAAAAATATTAGAGTCTGAAAAAACTGGCAGTGACACTGATACCAATTAAAGAAAGGGCTGGCAAATGCCAAAAACAGTGACTGAAAAGAGGATTTAGTGGCTTAAAAAGTGTAAAAAAAGCTGGGTCTATCATCCTGGATTAAGTGGACAAATATAAGTAGCTGTGAGGGTAACAGCCAGGAGATAGGAAGGCACATTAAGTTTTTCTTTACATAAAGAGGAACATAAAAATGATTTGCCATTGACTAGCAGTTTGATACAAACTATTTTTTTTTTAAGATTTTTATTTATTTTTAGAGAGAGGGGAAAGGAGGGAGACAGAGAGGGAGAGAAACAGCAATGTATGGTTGCCTCTCACATGGCCCTCACGGGGACCTGGCCTGCAACCTAGGCATCTGCCCTGACTGGGAATCGAACCGGGACCGCCTGGTTCCCAGCCGGCGCTCAATCCACTGAGCTACACCAGCCAGGGCACAAACTGTATTTTTATTTAGTAAATTTATAGGCAACCAACAGGAGAATTAAAAAACTGGCATTCTGCTTTACAAAACACTATAGAAGATAAGAGCAAATATGGAAAAATTCAGAAAAGCAAATATGGAAACTATGGGGAAATTCAGAATACAGGAAATAGCAAAAGTAAAAACTATAAAATAGGATGTCAGATAACCAAGCTAATCAGCTAGAACAGCAGAGATACAATGGGTTAAATCTCAGCCAGAGTGGAGGCACTGAGAATTTTTAGGGCAAACCCCTTGTACCTGTAGGCTTTTGCTAACGCTGAACCTTAGGCTTGGCTGGCTTTCACGCTCTATTTAAGGCTAAGACCCCAGTTCCAGGCAGACCTCTTCCTCCAGGCACTCCTCCCGGGCCACCCGAGGCGGAATGAGCATCTTCCCGCAAAGAACGCGGCACGTGAGCGCGAAGCTGATACTTCGAGTCAGGGAGGAAGTTCCCACCTTACTCTCTCACCCCAGGATGCCGCGTGCGGGACGGAGCCCGGCCTCGTCCCAGGTGCAGGGCACAAGGTGAAAGCGCTGAAATCCTGCCGGACTGTAATGTGCCCGCCTTTTCCCCCACACGGTGAGTATTCCCGAGCAGCAAGTTTCAAATCGGCTCGGTTTGCTAAGGGATGCAGTCAGTGTCCCTGGAAGCCTCCCACACACCCGCCTGTCGTCCCCACGCTGGGGTGGGTCTTCCTACCGCGGGGTCGGATCCACCCGTGACAGTTCGCCCCGCCCCCACCTTGCAGACTTGCAGGGTCTCACGGTGTCCACTGGGAGGCCGCGTCGGAAGAGCAGGAGCCGGAGAGGAATGGGGCTCCGGGCTCTGCGTCGACAGCCCCTTCCCAAAACCACAGGGGCTCCTCTCTGTCGCCAAAGATGTGGGGTTCAGGGAGGGCGTGGTTCCACTAAATATGTTGGAGAGACTAGGGGGCCGAGCCCAATGGGCTTGGGGGTAACAGGCGACAAGCAGAAGAGCTTGGGGCTGACTCGCGGCGCCCCGGAGTGGGTGAAACAGAGGGGTCCCAAGTGCGGGCTGGGACGCAGCGACCAAAGGGTTAAAGCACTGTGCCCCGCCCTAGGCCGAGGATTGGAGGCCCTGGGGGGCGTGGCCGGAGGGCGGGTCCATGTTTGCCGCAGCTGCGGGTGGGCGGGGCCTGGGCGGGGAGCGGGAGGGGCGCGGAGCCGGGCCCGCGCCGCGCGCCCCGCCGGGCGGGCTTCGGGGCTGCGCCAGCTAGCCGGGCCGGTGGCGTCGGTTCCGAAGACCCCGCGCCGGATCTTGAAGCAGCGAGTAAGTGAGGCAGGCCCACTCGCGGCGCCTCTCCCGGCTCCGACCTATCGCTGTGCCCTCTGCACCGCGAAGCTGGTCCTACTGGACCCGGAGCTGGGGAGGGGGCGCGTCCCGCTGCTGGGGTCCTGGGGGGGAGGGGAGTGGAGATGAGGCCGATGATGTCATGGATGCTTCGTCTGGCCTGGGGAGCTGTGGAGGCCGGAGGGGGTGCGGCCCGGATTATGTCACCTCTTCCCTCTGCGCCCCGCCCCCCGGGGCCACACGCGTTGGTGGGGAGGTGCGGGCGGGATTTCCCCCACCGCAGAGACCCTCGGGCACATTCTCGGGACGGCCTCTGTTCGGGGTCTCTATCTGCGGCTCTGCGGGCTGTGGGCTCTTGGTGAATGGCGAACACCTCCACCCCTCAGCGAGGAGACTCGTGTGTGCGCGCGTGTGTGCTTGGGGGGGGGGGCGCTGTCAGCCCCCACAATCTTGAAACAGGAGCTTCATCAGAACCAGGATCTAGGGGATGGGCCCCCTTCCCTCGTCGCCAAGGGAAGATGGATCTCCCCCTCACACATCCCACACAAGTTCTGGAGACCTCTGCACCCCCAAAAGATTTACAGTACCCCCAAGCTCTTTTCTCCCTTAGTCCTTCTTCCCAGAAGACCTTCCTGATTTTCCTGTCCGGATTCATTGCCTCTTTGCATTGCTCATCACTAGCAATCCCACACATATTTTCTCTGCATCTCCTTAGTGCCAGAGTCCAGAGACCCCCAGGACTTTGCCATCTGTGTCCCCCTGGGCACCCACAGGCCAACGCCAGGGAAGCCTGAGTGAAATCTGCCTGCAGTAGCCTGAGCCAAGTGCTCCAAGACCTCTTCCTGCCATGGGCAATCAGGGATGCTATCCTGGCAGCCAGCATTTGGATTGGGCCTTGAAGGATGCAGAATGGACACAGAGATCTGGGAAAAGACAGTGTGTGGAGTGGAGAGGGGCTCAGGTCAGGGCAAGTAGGATGGGCAGTGGGAGAGGCCTTGGGGGCCCTGCTGCAAGCTCTGCTCTGGTTCGGGGCTGAGAGGAATGCCGGGCATTTTACCCATAATACATATACTTCTTAAGATTCCTATAAGGTAAGTGTGAGAACCTGAGGTGAAATAACCTACATGCAGTTCCACCCCTAATTTATACTTGGAGCCGAGGCTCCAGACCTCCATCTAGTCTACTGCGCTTGGTGCTGCTCATGGAAGAATTTGGGCAGAACAGGGACAAGATCAGCTTTGCCCTTTAGAAAGAGTCCCCTGGCAGTTTCGAGGGGGAGGGAGTGAAGGGGACGAAAGGCCAGCGAGGAGCTCCCAGCACGGGTGCTGGCAGGAGGGGCTGCTGAGATCTTTAGGAGGTGGGTGGCCAGGGTTTGGGACCTCTGAGACCCCAAGAGGAGGTGGAGTGTTCCTAGCTTTGGGAGGGACACAGATAGGGAGCAGCTAGGTGGTCACTCTGCGTCAGAGGGGCCTGCCCATGTAACCCACAGAGAGAGTCCATTTGGCCCCTTTATGACTGCAGATACTGTAAGTGATGTCCCTGGCACTGAGGGTCAATGAGACGGAGATAGAGGGAGAGTCGGGCAACAGACTGCCATCCCGGCTGTTGAGCTGTGGCCACCAGGCTGCCATTGCAGACCACACTTGCTACCGGGGCCAGTTCCGGACTCCGACCCACGGATGCAGCTCAACTCGGTTTCTGCCTACCAGGGAGACATATGCTCCTCCTTGTCCTGCCAGCTCCCTGCTGGGATTTTAAGGAACCAAACTTGGAATAGACAAGAGATAAGGAACGCTTTCATGGGGTTAACCGTGACAGATTAGAATTATGTTAAGAAGCTCTTTGGGGAATGAGGCTTGAGGTGAAGCTGCTTTGAGCAGGCAGTAAAGGATTCCCAGGTAAAGCACGAGTAGGAAGAATTTAAGAGACAGTCCTGGGACTTCATTTCCATCCAGGACTTTGGGTATCTGAGCCTGGATGGGGAACGCACATACCCTAGGGAAACAGTGGGGCAGAGTGGCATATGACCAGCCCCAACCTGTTGTCAGATTCTTCTTTCCTGGATCTCAGAGAAGGTACCAGTATTGCATGCTTGTGTTGCACCTGATAGTGTACAAAGCACCTTCCCAAACGTTATTATCCCCTATCACTCCCACGATCAACACAATCACTTCCGGGGTTTGCTGATGCCCATACCCAGGCTCTGGCGCAGCCCCCTTGCCTGGATCTCAGCCTCACTATCGGAGCCTTTCTTTGCCATATCAACACACTCAGGTTTCTACCATGTTTAATTTTAAAATGAGAGAAAAGCCTTTGGATCTCAACCCATTTATATCACTGCCTTCATTTAGCAGGGAATCTCCCGTCTTCCCTCCAGACCCCTCTCCTCCTGTAGGCTGGCTTTGCCTCGTACCCACCTTTCTGAACCATTCTCTCATAAACACCAGTGGTGTTTGCACCTGCCAAACCCAGGGAACATTCGCCAGTCCCAGTTCTTCCCAGCCCCTTTTTAATACCAGAATTGCACCCACATTCTTCAAGGCCCCATCTTGGCCTGTGAGGCCTACCTTTTCCTGGCCTTCCTGGCACTACACTGCGTCCCAGGCTTCTGGGGCTCCGGTACCCTAGCTAGTTGCTTGGCCCCACCCACACTACCCTTGAATGCAGATGATTCCAGTCTCTCTCCAGAATGTGAGAGAGAGCTTTCTCTGGTCTTCCCCAAAGCACCTACTCCCCCCGAGACATTCTCCGCCTGTCACGTTAATGTGCCACACCCACCCTGTGGCCCCAGCCCAGACCCTCCCTTGCCCTCCCCCCACCCCCGCTCCAGCCCCATCTCTATTGCCAGTTCTTCCTTCCAAATCCTGCCCAGGCCTTCCCATTGGTTTCAAGCTTCAGGCCACTCAGCCTCCATCCTCCCAGTCCTCAGTTGCTCCCTATACTGCACTGGGAATGGTGAGAAAAGGGGGTCATGGTTAGGATGGGAGGGGGATTTCTGAGCTGAGGGGTAGCCAGGTTGGCGTATGCTAGGAGTGGAAGCAAAGCAGGGACTAGGGTGAGGCATGGCAGGCAGGCACCTGGGGCACCCACCACAGTAAAGAGGGCCTCACTCTCTCTGGGTCTGCACTTGCTGATCCAAGTAGGTGGGAAAGTGCTGTTCTCCACACCTAGGGAGCAGGCGGAATTTCACAAAGGCAGTATGGACTCGCTTGGTGGTGGGCTTTCAGCCACCTAGGGCCATAATTCCAGGTGTGGTGGCCAGAAGACACCTGAAGCGCAATAGTTTTGTCTGGCTCCCCTGGTCTGGGGCCTGAAGTGGGCATCTGGGTAGAAGACCGTCTGAGAAGTGCCCAAGGGGCTGTGGGATGCCACCTGGACCCCTTCGCCTTGGTAGAGGAAGGCTCCCAGCCTGGTTTCTGCTGGGAGTAGGAGGGACGGGCCTGAAGGGCGTCCCTGCCATCTCTGGCACAGTATCTGAGCGTTTACTCCAGTGGTAGGCGCTGCCTGCTGCCCCTGCCAGGCTGGATTATTCAGATCTCTGCGGCAGGTGTACCCAGGTGCAGACTTGAGACAAAGGAACCAGGAAGCAGGGCCTCCCTGAGCACAGGTAACCCGAGGCCCTGCTTGCCCTGTTGGCCCTGTTCCTGTGGGCTGGCCTTAGGGGGTGGGGGCACACACCCACTGAGGGGCGCCGAGGACTTCGTGGTGCACTGAGGAGGGTCAAGGTCCAAAGGGAGTGGGAAAGGGAAGTAACCCAGGAAGTCTTCCCGGAGGCAGCGAATTCTCTGCTGGGGGTTGCGGGGTGCTGTTGGTGGAGTTAGGCCGGCGCAGAAATCTTCCCCGGGCGCCGCTGGGTGCGCAGGCCCCGCCCATCCCCGCCCACCTGTGGGAAAGGCAGGCCCCGAGGGAGGCTCGGCGGGCGCGGGCTGCTAGCGGCGTTGCGTCCTCAGCGGGGTTGGGGGCCTCTGCTGAGGTGCCGGCCGCGGGGAGGGGGGCCCTCCGTGCCGGGCCCCCAGTGCTGCCCACTTGAGAAGACCTTCAGGAGGGCTCCTTGGTCACGCGCTGCAGCCGCGGTCCCAGGCGGGCAGCGGGGACCTAGGCGTGCCCGTGGTGGCCCCGAGGCGCGCTGCAAAAGCCGCTCCTGCCCCTGCCGCCCAAGACTACCATTCCGCTGCTCGGCACCTTTCGCCTGAGAGCGCCGGCATCGTGGCAGCTCCGCGAGGTAGGTCCTTCATTCCTCCCATTTCACAGAGAAGAAAACTACGGTCCGAGATGGCTCTGTTGGCCCTTCCAAAGTCGCGAAGCTGGTTCGGGCCGAGCCCCAACTGCGAGAATGAGGCACCTGGCCCCTGCAGACCGGGCCCCGGAGGGTCCCAGGCTTGAGGACCTTCGGTCCTCCACCCCCTTGGAAAAGCAAGGAGAGGAGCCTGCGCTGGTAGTGAGCCTCCACTTCTGCCCTTGACTGCAACATCCTAGGTTAGGGCGCTGGGAAGGACCCCACCCACAATTTTGGGGCAGGGGTTGGTTTCTCTCCTGACTTTAACTTCTGAGGGTCCCTCTTGGATTCAGATGTTGCTCCCCTTCCAACTCCATCTCCCTGCCTGTGAGGTTGGGATGTTGGGGCCCAGACGCAGGGTAAAGAACCCTAAGTTCTGGAGGCTGCAGTGAAGAATTGAGGGGGCCACTGAGTCTGGAATGCCCATGGGGGAGGTGGTGCTGAGGAGGGAGTGCAGCGCAGAGCAAAGCTGGGAGGGTATGATGTGCCTGCTGTCCTGGGCCTGGGCTGTGTCAGGTGGGCCACAGACAGCCCCCATTACCAAGCTACCACTTTTACCCCTGCCCCATTCCTTCACTTCGGGTGTCTGGGAATTCTTGTATCAGTTGTAGGGAAGGGGACTCCGAGAGGTAGGGTACAGGTGGTGCTGGGGCTGGCTTGCCGGGTGTGGTGGGCACGGGCGTGGGTCTGACCGATCTGATCTCTGCTTTCCCACCTGTGCCCACAGTGACCCCCTGGCTTAGTCATGGCGAAGCTGGAGACGCTGCCTGTGCGCGCTGACTCGGGGCGGGATCCCCTCCTGGCCTTTGCCCCGCGGCCCTCTGAGCTCGGACCCCCTGACCCTCGCCTGGCCATGGGCAGTGTGGGCAGTGGGGTGGCCCATGCCCAGGAGTTCGCCATGAAGAGCGTGGGCACCCGCACAGGGGGTGGGGGCAGCCAGGGCAGTTTTCCTGGCCCCCGAGCTGGTGGCAGTGGGGGCAGCAGGGAGAGGCCAGGCCGCTACCCCTCCGAGGACAAAGCTCTCGCCAACTCCCTCTACCTCAATGGCGAGCTGCGGGGCAGTGACCACACGGATGTCTGTGGCAATGTGGTGGGCAGCAGTGGTGGCAGCAGCAGTAGCGGTGGCAGTGACAAGGCCCCACCACAGTATCGTGAGCCCAGCCACCCCCCTAAGCTCCTGGCCACCTCTGGCAAGCTAGACCAGGTCAGTCCCTGGGGCCCTTTTCTGGGGATGGGAGGTAGTCCAGAGAGGAAGACAAGTGGGCCTTCTTGGAATTTGGGTTTTAGGTACCAGGATGGAGGCTGGGCTTGGAGGGTGGGGCCTTGGGGGCCAAGTCCAGCTGGTGGGTCCAGAGCAAAGACTTGGCTTGGGTGGGCCATGAGGTAGAGACCCTGCCCTTAGTGACTCCTGGAATGGAGGTCAGTGGGTGTGGGAGGTGGGGCTGAAAAGTCTTTGCCAAAGGGAAAAGTCTGGGGTCAAGGCTAAGGCCCCATCCTGATGCCTATTTCCCCCTTCCTTGCTTTTACACAGTGCTCAGAGCCACTAGTTCGGCCTTCAGCCTTCAAACCTGTTGTACCCAAGAACTTCCACTCCATGCAGAACTTGTGTCCCCCACAGACCAGCGGGACCCCTGAGGGACGACAGGGACCCGGTGGCCTCAAGGGCGGACTGGACAAGTCTCGGACCATGACCCCAGCGGGCGGGGGTGGGGGCGGCCTCTCAGACTCAGGCCGGAACTCACTCACAAGCCTGCCCACCTACAGCTCTAGCTATAGCCAGCACCTGGCGCCCCTCAGTGCCTCCACCAGCCACATCAACCGCATTGGCACTGCCAGCTATGGTAGTGGCAGTGGCAGTGGCAGCAGCGGTGGTGGGTCGGGCTACCAGGACCTGGCGACCTCTGACAGTGGGCGGGCCTCCAGCAAGAGCGGGTCATCCTCATCCATGGGGCGGCCTAGCCACCTGGGGTCGGGAGAGGGTGGAGGTGGAGGCCTGCCTTTTGCGGCCTGCTCACCACCCTCGCCCAGTGCTCTGATCCAGGATCTAGAGGAGCGGCTGTGGGAGAAGGAGCAGGAGGTGGCAGCTCTGCGGCGGAGCCTGGAGCAGAGCGAGGTGGCGGTGGCCCAGGTGCTAGAGGAGCGGCAGAAGGCTTGGGAGCGGGAGCTGGCGGAGCTGCGGCAGGGCTGCAGTGGGAAGCTGCAGCAGGTGGCCCGCCGTGCCCAGCGTGCCCAGCAGGGCCTGCAGCTGCAAGTGCTGCGGCTGCAGCAGGACAAGAAGCAGCTGCAGGAGGAGGCAGCCCGGCTGATGCGGCAGCGGGAGGAGCTCGAGGACAAGGTGGCCGCCTGTCAGAAGGAGCAGGCCGACTTTCTGCCCCGGATGGAGGAAACAAAGTGGGAGGTGCGGGTTGGGGGCTCTGACCTTCCTGCCCCTCTTCCTTCTGTCCTTCTGGAGAAACCCAGTGTAGTAGGCCACCACTCTCACAAGGGGAGTGAAAGTTGGGGTGGGGGGCAAAGATTGATTAGGGGTGTCTGAGGACTGGAGCTGCCCCTGAGCTGGCTAGGGTTGACCATATATGCCCTGAGTCTGAGGAGAGGGCCCTGTGTGTCACTTCTGCCCAGTCTGATACCCTGGAGAAGCTTGGTACCCCTGGGGCTGGATATGGGGGCTGGGTTGGGGTGAGCAGAGCTCTGCCTTCAGCCTGGCTTCTCCCACCCACCCCTACCCAGGTGTGCCAGAAGGCTGGAGAGATTTCACTCCTGAAGCAGCAGCTGAAGGACTCGCAGGCCGATGTGTCCCAGAAGCTGAGTGAGATTGTGGGGCTGCGCTCCCAGCTGCGGGAGGGCCGGGCCTCGCTGCGGGAGAAAGAGGAGCAGCTGCTCAGCCTAAGGGACTCCTTCAGCAGCAAGCAGGCCAGCCTGGAGCTGGCCGAGGGCGAGTTGCCAGCTCCCTGCCTCAAGCCAGCACTGACCCCTGTGGACCCCACTGAGCCACAGGATGCTCTGGCCACCTGTGAGAGTGACGAGGCCAAGATGCGCCGGCAGGCCGGGGTGGCCGCTGCTGCCTCCTTGGTCTCTTTGGATGGGGAGGTGGATGCTGGCGGGGAGAGCGGGACAAGGGCCCTGCGGCGGGAGGTGGGGAGGCTGCAGGCCGAGCTAGCAGCTGAGCGGCGAGCTCGGGAGCGCCAGGGGGCCAGCTTCGCAGAGGAGCGCCGCGTGTGGCTGGAGGAGAAGGAGAAGGTCATCGAGTACCAGAAGCAGCTACAGCTGAGCTATGTGGAGATGTACCAGCGCAACCAGCAGCTGGAGCGGAGGCTGCGGGAGCGTGGGGCCGCAGGGGGTGCCAGCACCCCCACCCCCCCACATGGCGAGGAGAAGAAAGCCTGGACCCCCTCGCGCCTCGAGCGCATTGAATCTACAGAAATCTGATCCCTGACCGGGGCATTCGGACTTTTGACAAATGCCCTGTCAAAGGCCAGAGTCCCCAGTATTCCCTCCCACCATCTCATTTCCCTGCCATTCCCATATCCCCAGACCAAAGAGGTTCTCAAAGCAGCTGTGACCAGGTCCCTACCCTCCCTGCACTGAGTGCCCTTCTAGCTCTACCACTGCCCCTCTGGGCAGCCCACTCCAACCCTCCTCCCGAGGAGGGAATGGGGAGGGCAGAGCTAGTGGGGCCCGGGTTCCCTTTGTTGGCGCTCCCTGTCGGAGGTAGAGGCAGCAGGCCCGCAGTGCCGTGAGGCGGTCCAGCCCCTCGGTGAGTCTGGGCTGCTACTGTTGGTGTGTCCAGTGATGCTCTCGTGCTCACGTCCGAGGCCACGTAGCCTGAGGGGGCTGCGTGGGGGTCTACTGAAACTGACAGACCTTGGGCTCTTGGCTTCTCTCCTTCCTGCACTATTCTCCCTCCCTAGGCAGATTGGCAGGACAAGTGGGAGCAGATGGCCTGGCTGTGGTTGAGAGGGCTACCTGCCCGGCCCCTCCCCCCAAGGTCTTTTGGGCTCAGGCCTCAGAGCCTGGCTCAGTCCTGAGTGTGTGCCCATACGTACATGTTGGGGGAAGGAGGGGCTGGGGCTAGAGGCTCAGTGCCCAGGAAAGATTTGCCCTCCTGTTTCTGGAAAGGGTCACCTGGAGGCTTCTAAGCACCCCCCCCACCCCCAAACACACACACACACACACACACACAAATACCCTCTTTTCTGGCCAGGATCCAAGGGCAATAGCCTCATCTGCCTGGCTGACCCCACACCCAGGGCCACTACCTGGTTCTAACTACAGCTATGAAGTGCTACCTGCCTCTCAGGCACTCCCCTCACCCAGTTCCTGAGGTCATGAGTGTCTGTGATGTCTTCCCCACTCCATTCCCCCAATCTCCTGCTTTCAGCTCATTGTCCCAGGCCACCTCTCCCCTCAAAACCCCACCTTTTCTTCCAATAGAAAATTCTGCTTGATATTTGGTGCACTGCCCACTTCCAAGCTCCACCGGCCCCGAGCCTGAGCCTGAGGCCCTTGTTTTGGGGGGTAGGGGGTGGGAGGGCTTGTGATTGCCCTGGAAGAACAAGGCTGACCTGAGAGGAACACTGTCTCTTGGGTTCCCAGGGCTCTATGGTAGCCTACTGTTTGCCCAAGGGAGGCCTGGCATGGCCATCAGTGGGGGTTGGGACAGCCAATGTGACTTTCTCCTCTGTGGGCCCTCTCAGAGTCCATCCTCCCAAGATAGGAAGGGAAAGGCAAATTTCTCATTCACCAGCAATAAAAATTGGAGGAGGCTTGGCGCTTAGTCCTCATATTTCTCTCTTTTCACTCTCTTCCTCCCACCCCCAAGAATAGGTTCGGGGGCAGGGCGGAGAGAGCTGGCAACTACTGTGAGCAAGTCCCATAACCCCTGACCAGCCTCCTCCCATGACTGGTGACTGTTTAACAAGCTGTGCGTCCCCCATGAAAACTGAAGTATCCCCCTGTGTGGCCTCTATCTCTTTGCACAGCCCCTTCCGGTGGCCCTCCCCAGATCTCTGAATTGGGTTGGGGGGCCATCGTGGCAATCACTGCCCATTCCGCTCACCCCTCAGTGCACCTGCCCCAGAACCTGGGCCTGGGCCGGAGGGGCAGGGGGAGGAGAAAGCGTTAGTAGGAAAAACAAACAAACAAAAAAACAACAAAAAGTATGAACAGACTCAGCTTTGGGACTTCCAATCACAAAAGAAATTATATATAAATATATATAAATATATATCTCTACCATATGTGATGGAAAGACTTTGTTTTCTTTTCCCAAAGAAATAAAATTGAGAAAGCCTCTTGGGTGGTATTCTTTGGCCTGTTTGTGTCTTTGCAGGTGAGGGAGGTGTGGAGGGCAAAGCTGGAGTAAACAGATTTCCCTGAGGAGGCATGAGACTGGAGGTGCTCACTGGGCCGTGCCAGGAGGTTGGCTCCAAGCCCAAGCTCCTCCATGTTGCCCTGGAGGAGTCATGCTTCCACATTTCTGCCTCGCGGGGCCTTCTCTTCTGAATGTCGCCCAGAGCATTTCAAGCTGGTTCAAGCTCGGAATCTAGACACCAGGCTGCTGGCCAGAAGGCAGGTGATGCAGGATAGCTAGATGCAGCCTGCGGTGGCCTGAGCCACCTTACAGCCACGGGCTGATGTTTGTGGGAAGAATACGTAGTAATGAAGGCTGAGAACTGGTTTGTAATTAGTAGTAAGGCTGAAAAGGCGGAAGGGACCCAAGTGTGCTGCAAGCAAGGAGCCATCCTTTGGGAGTAAGTGCTGTCCTTTATAATAATTTCTTCTGTCATCCTTACAAAGCCCCCAATCAACAATGTATTCTGCTACAAGTAACACAACCTCATTTACAGGACCTTAAAGAGTGGCTTCTTTGTTCTCACCTGACAAGTCTGGTAGGCATCCTAAGTGTCATAGGTGTTGGTTCATCAAGGACCTAGACTGTTCATCCTCCTACTTTCCCATTCTTGGCATGTTGTCCCCACCATGCCACAAGGTGGCTGCCACAGCTCCCTGAAGACATTGAGGCAGCACTACTTCATCATGAAAGTAAAAGCTTTCCCAGAACCCTATCAGCATGTTTCCCTTTACATTTTGTTGGCCAGAACTGAGTCACATGTTCTTCCCACTTCAAGGGAGGCTAGAACATTGAGTATTTGACAAAGAAGAACAGGATTGCCATGGATGCCTAGGAGCAAAGTGGTTCACCCCCTGGGCATAGGCCCTCTGGTGTCTCTAGGTTCAGCTGGCGAAGACAGAGTCATAATCAACAACTAATTGTGTGGTCTGGCCGGAGTGAGAGAATCCTCTCTAAGCAGTGGTGTCAGTGGCTTGGGGCCCAAAATATTCACCCTCAGGCAAACAGTGCCCTCTGATGAGCTCAGGAGTTGGGATGCCAGGCTTAACCCCTCCCCCCTTGCAGTGAAGTATCCTGCCTATATTGATTTTGTCTCTCCAACAAGATGGTGCTAGCAGAGAAAGTACCAATTCTCAGGTTCGCATCCTTTAGGCTGAGTGAACCAGCAGCCAAGGCACTGACAAGGTATGGCGACATTGACCCGCGCCTCCAGGCCCTCCTGGAAGATCTCAGTGGGGCCCCTCCCTTGACTGGTTTTGCCCTTATCAACTCAGGTGTGAGCCCCCATACCTACTAGGGTGGCGGAGGATCACCCTGGCTCCTCTGTTAGAACTCCAGCTATTCACATTCATTTCTCCTACCGGGCTCGTCCCATCACTAACTCTTGGTTGCACTTTATGATTACATCTCTTTTTATTATTTATTTATTTATTTTTAAAGATTGTATTTATTTACTTTTAGAGAGAGGGGAAGGGAGGGAGAAAGAGAGGGAGAGAAACATCAGTGTGTGGTTGCCTCTCCCCTACCGGGGACCTGGCCCGCAACCCAGGTCCTGTGCCCTGACTGGGAATCCAAATGGCAACTTTTTGGTTCGGTTCGCAGGTCGGCGCTCATCTCATGACGGCGCTCAGTCCACTGAGCCACACCAGCCAGGGCACATCTCTATTTTTAAAAGCTGATTACTTTTACTATACAGATGAGGAACTGGGCTTATAGAGTTTATGTAACTTCCCAAGACCATAAAACCCTGAATGGTGGTTGGGATTCGAACCAAAGACTTGGCTATTCAATTACTTCCAGAGGAGTGGGTCCGTGGTGGTGTTTCCCCTCCGCAGGTCCTAGATTCCCCCTGACTCCTCAACAATTACCCTCTAGTGGAAGACGTCCTTGAAAAACGCTGACAAAGTCTTTTGAGCCTCGGCCGCACCCGTCATTCGCGCACCAGCCGGAAGTAGCCGGCAGTTGGCCGGAAGTGGGGCCGTGAGCCCCGGGTGTAGCTGGAATTGAGGTGGTGGGGAGGACCGCGAGATCGGAGGTCTCCCGGTGCGGTGCCGGCGCTGCTCCGGCTCAGGTGAGTGGCAGCAGCTGGGGAGAAGGTCGCGCCGGCCGCTCCGTGCCGACCTGGGCGGTGGTCTGCGCCTGCTGGCCGGCTGAGGGTCCTCGCGCGCCGAGGTCCGATTCTGCACTTTCCGGCCCGGGTGGCGGGCGCCTCTGGCAAGCCCCGCTCTAGGGAGAACCTCGGCGACCCCATTCCGGAGGTTTGTGACCTTGGGTGAGCGGCTTGTCTGAACCTTGATTTTTCAGCTGTGAGACAGTTGTCACGAGAATGTAGGGAGACGCACCTCATGACACTGTAATGTGCGTATGAATCACTTAGGGATCTCGGAGATTCCGATTCTCTAGGTCTGGGGTGGGGTCTAAGGTTCTTCGTTGTCTAACCAGCTTCCAGGTCAGGCCGATGCCGCTGTTCCTCAGGCCGCCCTTGGAGCAGCAAGGCCTTACAGTAGTTTGTTTCGTATCTCGGATGGGGTGAAACTTAAGTAAATATTAATACGACATTTTTTAACAGTTTCTGGTGTTACAAGCCTAAGGGTAGTATTAATGTTCCCCTTTTTTCTCTCTCTAGGAATAAGACGAATAATTGCCTTTTCTCTGTATGTACAAATCATGACACAGCTCTTCTGTTCTGACCCAGGAAGCTTTGGGCTCTCGTATACCAGTTAGGTTAATCGATCTCCTGAGATAATAACTTCATTGCCCACTCACTGTGGACCCTTGGACAGTGCTTCATTCTGTGGCGCTTGTAGCCGAGTGCCTTAGCACCAAATCGCTCCTGTTTGGTGCTGCAGTCATTTGTTGCTGTGGTAATCAGAATTCATGTTTTCTGCACTTGGGACACATTTTGAGTAGTTACTAGATTCTGCAACTCACTGCTCTGAATGGCTTCGGGAAAGCTCTGGAGTGACTTTACCTCTGCCTCATAGACCAAAAGAAAACCTGAACACTCAGGGCCGCACCATACAACTGAGGAAGTGAGGCCTTTGGCAATTATGCAGGTCTAATTTGTCGGTTTGGTTTTCTCCCCCATTCATTGGTTTATTTTTCTGTTCCTCCAGTAAGGCCTTGTCATTGACCATGCAAAGAAGTCATCTTTGATGTCAAAGAATTTTGAAGTTCCCCCCTTCACTTGTCTGAACTACTTTGCAAATCTAGGAAAACAGATTTAAAACCAAGTGTTTTGTGGAGTTAACAGTGGTAGGTACTTGGACCACTTATTTGGGAATTTTTCCACATAACTGTGGGTACAGGTACTTCTCTTTACCTGCCTGGATTTGGTCAGTCCTCCAGTAGTCCCATTTAGATGGGCTAAGAGAACGTGAGTTTCTGCTCTTTGTTGCAGTCGCAGATTTTCTAACGACAGTCTTATCAGACCCTTTAAGAGCAGTGGCTGGAACGGAATCATCTGTGGGGCCTTATCAGGCTGTATCTACCCGGGCCTTCTTGCCATTTTGATAGAGGAAAAGCAGAGTCTTAGAAGGGGAAAAGAGGGCTATGGAAGCTAAAAAAATGTTCACAGGTGATTGTAATGTGCTGTTGTCTCTCCCATCCACATGGAAATTAGAACGAAGTAGAGGGGATGGGCTGTCAGACTTGATTTTGGTTTGACTTAGCTCTGTGGGCAAGACTTACCTTGCCCCAAACACCTTTACACTATGCTGTACCTTCATGGTGGTTGTAGACCCCCTCTTGTAGGCTGTGCTCCTGTGTGGGAATAAACACAGGCGAGTCTAGCCCAGCTGGCATCTGTGTTAACATCTAAGGGTTCACACTATAGGCCTCTAAACCCTCACCATGGGCTTTAAAGCTTTGGAGGCCCTTGTCAGGAGACTCCAGCACCTAGAGAAAGGTAGTTTTTTGGTGTTTTTTTTTTTTTTTTTAATATTTAGGGTTGCCCAATAAATTATTTGCTAAGATAACATAGGGTTTGAAGTATCCATTTATTTGTGGTAATTTTGTCAGGACACAAGAGGGTTAAACCTTTCTAGCAGAAAGATCAGAAGTCAGAATTACGGGGTGAAATCTGGTAACTGGTAAATTGCATATGCTGAGGGTGTTATATACTTAATCTGCAGTTAGCATGGCCGCCTTCCTCCACCTGGCTCTTCTCTAACTTCTGGACTGTAGTTTAAAATGAAGCTATTCCATCTTGCTCACACCTGTGCCTGGAAGGTAGAAAGGTAAGATTTCTTGCTCCTATGAAATCACATGATTCAGGGTGGTTTGGGCAGTGTCTTTCAGAACAGCCAAGCTCCAGGGGTCTCTGAGGTTCCACTCTGCGTCATAAAGACCGCTAACGAGGAGGCGGGAGCAGGGTATACCTGCGGCACTTAAACTAGGAAAGGGGTGCCCTGGCTGGTATGTCTCAGTGGATTGAGTGCCAGCCTGCAAACGGAAAGGTTGCTGGTTCGATTCCTGGTCAGGGCACATGCCAGGGTTGCAGACCAGGTCCCCGGTTGGGGGCATGTAAGAGCCAGTCAGTCTCTATCTTAGAGCCAGTGGATCGCTGTATCTCTCACACATGGATGTTTCTCTCCCTCTCTTTCTCCCTCCCTTCCCCTCTCTCTGAAAATAAATAAATAAAATCTTAAAAAAAAGTCAACTGGGAAAGGACTTTGTGAAATGATGCCACATACATTTGAACCTTTATAGAAGGCATCAGGAGTTATTGGGCATCTCAGAGTGTTCTCAGCTTTCTTACGGATTTTCTGGGAGTCCTTAACTAAGAAGGGATTAACTCTCTCTCTCTCTCAGCTGTGGTTTCTCTACCTGGGCATCATATCCTTCCCTCCTTTTCTTCCCACTTTTTGCTTTATTGCTTGCATATCCTGTGTTTCTTTCCTTTCCTTTTCCACAGCACTTAAGACCCAACTTCTGAAGTGATTGTATTTCATGATATGGTGTATATTTATTTAACGCTGAAAGTTCCACAATGAAAAAGTGAGTAGCACTGTTTGCTCTTTGCAGTTCGGTTCTGCCTGTCTCTGAGATTATTTTGTCATCCTTTCTGCCCACTCTGTGGGCATTCATTCATAAAGCCGCTCTACTGCCGTAGGAAGTGCTCGCACCGGCAATAGCTGTTTAGCATTTCCTTTGAATATTAAGGTTACTTTCTCTATTCACTGATTGTCTCCTTGAGGAATACCTGAATTTCCTGTTACATTTTGTAAATTTGATTTTTGTCGAAGTTATACACAAATGTAGTTTGCACAGGTAAACAGTTGGATGGAACTTACAACACTAAATATTAATTTCCTCTCTTTTCTCTCTTTTTGTTCCCTAGAGGCACTTTCAACTATTTGTCTGTTTCTTTTGACATTTATGAGTATATTTCTGAATAACATATTTATGTTGCTATTTTGTGATTTCTAGGAGATATCGATGCCAATATCTATAAAAATCTTTTGACCTCCATATTGTGGACTTTCAGGCTCTAGGTCTCTTCTTGTATTACTGCCCCAGTTCCCCTACCTGTCTTCACCCCTTCATCCTTCGAAATTATTTGCTGGTAATTTTTGGTTAGGTTGATATTCAAGGTTTATATTAATAAGATTATATACAGGGATTAATAAGATTATTCACAGGGAGTATAATATAACATTATTTGTCTTGTACAACTTAATTTGTTTTTCTGGTGTTAATAATTTTTGTTATTGGCTTGGTTTTCTCTCTCCCTTACCCCATATTATCCATTAGAAGTGTAAACCTACTCTCCCAGGTAATAACTATCTCCTCCAGCATGAACTGGTTACTCTTTAAAAAAAATTTTTTTTTTTAATTGATTCTTTTTTTGAAAGATTTTATTTTTATTTATTTTTAGAGAGAGGAGAAGGGAGGGAGAAAGAGCAATGCATGGTTGCCTCTCACATGGCCCTCACTGGGGACCTGGCCTGCAAACCAGGCATGTGCCCCGACTGGGAATCGAACCAGGACCTTTTGGTTCCCAGCCCGCGCTCAATCCACTGAGCCACTCCAGCCGGGCTAATTGATTGATTTTTAAAGAGAGAGAGGAAGGGGGCGGGGAGAGAGAAACATTGATCTGTTGTTCCACTATTTATATACTCACTGGTTGACCACTGCAGTGCCCTGACCAGGGATCAGACCCACAGCCCTGGTGCATTGGGACGATGCTGCAACCAACTGAGCTGGCCAGGGCTGAACTAGTTACTCTTTATGTCAGCTCACAGCTCTAGTTCTGGGATCTTCCTTCGTCATTATCCTGGGATTTCCCTTTGCTTCTCTCATACGTTGAACCCTAAATTCTGGATCCCATATCTCTCTTCCCGGCTTTCAAGTTTTCAAATTTGATAGATCTCTTTACCTCGATACCTGGGCACCCACTCCTTTATGTAGATTTCCCTCTTTGAGGTCTTCTCTTTGTTCTTCCTTTTTAAGTAGTATAAGCTAACCATCGCGATAGTTAGGATCCCTGACTATTAGAGGTGGGTGGGGCTTTTGGCTTCATGAGTTTCTAACCCTCCAGCTCTTTGGCACCCTGTACATTGTTCACTGTCTTCCCCAGTTCCCTGTCTGGAATCTGACTCTCTTGTCCCTCCGGTCTGCCAACAGTGTCAGGTTTGGAATGAAGCAGGCAATCCTTGATGTCAGACCCCACTGTGTGCCTGGGCTGTGTAACCTTTAGCCGGTTTCTTAATCTTGTGAAGTCCTCTTTTCCTCATCAACAGTAGGGAGATAGTAAAACCCTCTTTAAGAAATGTTGTAAGGATTGGAACCAATACAGATAAAGTAGCTCACAAGGTTTGGTACAGAGGAGGCCCTAAGACAATTGTAGCTCTTATTGTTTCAGTTTTGGGACTTAGCCTGCATTTTTACAAATGGAAAAGAGCCACGTTAATTCAAAACATTGGATCTACACCAGTCTGACATTGATTTTCTAGGAAATGATTCTTATTAATTTGAAGACCATGCATAGCAATTTTAGTAAGTATTGTTAGGTGGTATTAATTGAAGTACTGGCAATTTAAATGCACTCTTAAAATTACATAATTTATTAAGGTATTTGTGAAACTAATCCATATATTCTTCTGTATTAACACTTTTAGCGCCAATTAAAATGGGAATAAAGTTAATTTATCAAAGATATAACAAAGTCTCCTCCACAAAGAAACTATATAGCTGCCTTCCTTTTATATAAGTACATTTTAGGTGCTGTCGCTCATTTGTTTTCTGTTTGTTCCAGTGATATTTCTGTGTACTTTCTGATGTGTTGGTGCTAATTACGCACTTATTCTGTAAACCAGCCTCCTCCTTGTGGATGAGCATTTTGTTTGTTATGGTTTCTTTACTTTTTTTTGTTTGTTTACCTGGCACAGCTATTTTTGTAAAAGCATATTTCTCTCTCTTTTTTTGAAGTTATTTCTTCAGATCTAGTTCCCAAGATGAGATGAAGGACTACAGATTTGGATAGTTTATGGCTTTAGCTGCACATTGCGTTGGACTAAATTTATATTCCAGGGTCCAAAACAGGTTTTATTAAAAGGGCTGTTCTGTCAACTGGAGAGTCCCATTATTTGCTCTGTCTTTTGTCTCCATCATGCCTGTACTGCAGTATTAATTGAGATTTTTAGTGACTACTTTGAGGCATAAATCTTCAGTTATCATCTAAACATTAAAAAATAAAATTTAAGCATTATTTTCCTAGTGTTTTCTAATTTTTAAAAGTTGGTCATCTGCATTCATAGGAGTAAACACATGATCTATAGTAAACTTTCCTTAAAGGGCAAAGTAGTAAATATTTTATGCTTTGCAGACCATATATTTTCTGCCACAATTGCTCAATTTTGCTTCTCTGGCAAGAAAGCAGCTAAAAACAGTAGTAATGAATGGCCTGGCAATGTTCCGAGAGTGCTTCACTACAAACACAGGTGGAGGGCTAGATTTGGGCCATAGTTTGCTGGTACCCGTTCTGTGGCATCTGGACGCATGGATCGTACTTGGTGTGCAGAACGGGTCCACAGGCCATAGTGAGAACCAGGTGTGTAATGATTTCGTGTGAAAAGAATCTGCTCTGGTGCACAAGGAAAGTGGGGCACACATTCCTGCCATCCAAGAAGCCTTTCTAGCTGAATGACCAGAATGAAGCCACTAACCTGCCATGTGGTCCCCTGGTTCGTATGCTGTGGGCTCCCAAAGGAAGGGGCTGATCGGAGTGGGCACGCATTTCAGAAAGTCACTCTGCTTCCCTCAGAACCCTCAAGGGGTTTTCTGTAGCACCCGCCCTAACTGGTTCATATCTTGGCACCTCAAGTCTCCCTGGATTTTGCTTGTCAGATTTTGGCATTTCTCAAGTAGAAGGAAAGACAGAAAGCATGTAGAGAAAGCCAGGGTACAGCAGAGTCCATTTGATAACCTCTCATGCCTTCTACCATGGGAGAAAAAAATGGGACTTGTGCTGCCCACAGGCAGGATAGTCAGCACCTGACTCACGGGAAGCATTGCTAATCCGCTGCCGCCGGAGAAAAGCTGCGCACTCCCCGCTTGTCAGCAGGGCAGTCGTGAGCATTGATATTCCCTGCACCTTGAGCCCGGCTTTGAGAACCAGTTTGCTTTCCACTCATGGATTGACAGTGAACAGGGCCTTGGCCTTCTGCCCTCTCCCGCCAAAACGAGTGAGTCTTTGAGTTTGCCTCCCAACTGTATGGCCGCTCGGCAGTAGTGGTCCAAACTCCCATAAGCCTCCTGGAGAGGAGACGAGGCATCTTCTAACAGGTGTAGGAACAGCATTAGAGAGAATTCTGTAATCAAAGTTGTGTATTTTGGGAGTAAGGAGGATTATGTTGAGTATAGTGAATTAAACTTGACACCAAGCCCCGCTTTTTAGTTTCGGTGTTAGCGTGGCAGCTTTGACCAGCTTTCTCACTCTCCACGTGGGCCTTTATGTGTTGATATCACAGAGATGGAGTAGGTTCCTCACTTTTGTTTCCAGCTTTCTTGTTTTTTTTAAATTTTTTTATTGATTTTAGAGACGGGAAAGGAGAGAAAAAGAGAGAAACAGCGATTCGTTGTTCCATTTATTTATGCATTCATTGGTGGATTCTTGTATGTGTGGGATCGAACTCGCAACCTTGGTGTGTTGGAACAACCCTTGATCCAACTGAACTACGCAGCCAGGGCCCCAGCTTTCTTTTTGAAAATCTGCCTTCCTTTCCTGTTGGAAGTTAGCAGAGCAACTGTCTCTTCTCTAACCATCACTGCTTTCCTGCTACCATAAAGGAAGTCTGTCCAGAGGTCAGGAAATCGAGAAGGAAGTCTGGTTTTGAGGTTTTCTTGTGTCTTTATGCAAGTCACGTGGAGTTTATCCTGATGTTTTGCTATCTTGTGATTTGGGCATTCACTACGGTTGAACTTAATTGAGTGGACAGCAGAGTTTTAATCCGTTTCTTATAATATGTAAATTTTGGTATCGTGATAGGTGGAAGCCACTTATTCTTCATCTACCCTTTTTTCAGTATCTGGCACCAATTCTGGCCCGGTCATTTGTGATCCATGGCTCTTGTGGTATGCCGAAGATTTCCAGGCAGTTTCTGTGGAACGCCTCCCCGTCCAGCTCTAATCAAGCACCATATAAACAAGAAATTGCCTGGTCAGACCTGTGAGGACTGTGTTCTGACTGCCGAAGCGATCTGTACTGACAGCAGAATGGCAGCCCCTCTCAAGTTACTAAAACCTTTAGGATATCGAGCGTTCTGCAGTCCTGTTGCCTGCAGTGCAGCCCAAAGTGTGGCATATTGGAATGTGGGAAGCTGCACACGGCACAGGCGACGAGACCCTCCAGAACACAGTAGTCTCTGCCATCCTGCCAAAAAGGTTGAGAACATTTGTAGCGCCTCTTCTCGGAGGATCCTGACAACCAGCCGTGCCCTCCTGAGTTTGGAATTCAGCAGGGCTCCTGCCTCTAAGGCCAGCACGTTGACGCCGGGCTCACCCAGGGCCACGAAGGTTGATGAAGAGGATGTAGAAGTTTTTGATTCCTTTGAAGATCCCCGAGTTTTCCTGCAGCTAAGACCAGAATACCAGCTTCACAGCTATAATAGATCTGAGCCTTGTCAGCCCCTGTCAGTTTCAGAAGGTAAACTAATATTGCACAAAGTCACAGTTTATCAAGATAATCTCCAGCCCCAGATCATTGCCGACTGTTTCTGTAAGCTGAGCTCTGTGCCTGCGGAGCAACACCCTGTTTTGCTTTCCAGTGCCAGTTTTTCTGTGCTCTGCCAGCTGAGTGTGAAAAATATACAGCTCTTTGATACCCCAGATCTGATCAGTATTTTGAAAGCCTTTGTCAGTTTAGGAATCCCTCATTCCCATTCAATGCTAGATGTGTATGAAACCAGATTTTGCCATAAGGTATGGGATATGAGTCTGGATCAGCTACTTTTGGTGGCTGACCTCTGGCGAAACTTGGGCCGCAGAGTCCCTCGGTTTTTAAAAATCTTTTTCAGTTATCTTAATTTGCACTGGAAAGACCTGTCCTTGTCCCAACTGATTCACTTGATTTATATTATAGGTGAAAGTCGTCAGGCACCCCAAGACCTAATGCAAAAACTGGAATCACTGATCCTCAAGTATATAGATTGTATCATGTTAGAGGAAGCTGGTACAATCTGTTTGGGGTTCTTTAAATCAAGTAGTAGTCTCTCAGAATTTGTCATGCGGAAAATTGGAGACTTGGCGTGTGCTGACATGCAGCATCTGAGTAGTTATGCCTTAGTGAATATTCTTAAAATGTTCCGTTTCACTCACGTGGATCATGTAAATTTCATGAAGCAATTTGGGCAGATTGCTCCTCAGCGAATTCCTTCCCTGGGAGTTCAAGGTGTCATGCACCTGACTCTTGCCTGCTCTGCCTTACGCGTCCTGGATGAAGGGGTAATGAATGCTGTGGCTGCTTCTTTGCCTCCCAGGGTAGCATACTGTCGAAGTAAAGATATTGCCAAGTTTCTGTGGTCCTTTGGAACTCTGAATTATAAGCCACCCAATGCCGAAGAGTTTTACTCTAGCCTGATCAACGAGATTCACAGAAAGATGCCTGAGTTCAACCGATACCCAGAACACCTGCTTACTTGCCTGCTAGGCCTGGCGTTTTCTGAGAACTTTCCAGTAGAGCTCATCAGTTTCGCTCTAAGTCCAGGGTTCATCAGGTTAGCTCAGGAGAGAAGTAAGTTCGAACTCACCAAGGAGCTGTATACACTTGACGGTTCAGTTGGCATTGAGTGTCCAGAATACAGAGGCAGTCGTCTTAGTTCTCACCTTCAGCAAGAGGGGTCAGAAATGCTGTGGAATTTAGCTAGGAAGGATATGATCTCAAAGCCTGAATTCCTAGAAGCTCTCTTTTTACTTGAGACCATGTTGGGTGGGCCCCAGTACATCAAACACCATATGATTTTGCCTCATACCCGATCTTCTGACTTGGAGGTCCAGCTTGATGTTAATATGAAGCCATTGCCGTTTAACAGAGAAGCCACACCCACTGAAGATGTAGCCAAATTAAGGTTCAAGCATGTGGGAGTCAGTCTCACAGACGACTTGATGAATCAGCTACTAAAGGGGAAATCAGGAGGGCATTTCCAGGCGGAAATTGAGTCAAAGACTGGGCAGCAGCCCGTGGAATTAGAGAAGAAGGCAGCCGTACCCTTGGGGGCTTCCCTTTACGATGTGGCAGACAGACTGGGGCCCATGGAGACGTCTGGCCTATCCTCGCCAGCCCACATGCAGGCACCGCAAGTGAAGCTGGCTATTCAGTTGACAAACAAGAACCAGTATTGCTATGGTTCCAGGGACCTGCTTGGACTGCACAATATGAAGAGGCGGCAGCTGAGCCGGCTTGGGTACCGTGTGGTAGAGTTACCCCACTGGGAGTGGCTCCCACTGCTGAAGCGAACTCGCTTAGAGAAGCTGGCATTCCTCCAGGAGAAGGTGTTCACCTCTGCTCTCTGAAGGGCCTTGGGGCACTTCTGCTCACGGATGCTATAGGTACGCACTGTACCGGGTGTTCTGAAACCGTTACAAAGGCCAGAACGTAGGTTTGTGATAAAACGATCTGCTGAGGAGACGTGTGCTCTTGGCTGTGGCAGATTAAAGGCAGCGCATGCTGTTGTGCATGAACCGTAGCCTGGTCCAATTGTAGTAGCTGATGCTGACTTGTACAGATAAATAATAAACATCTTAAAATGTCCTGTTTTCAAGTAATTTCGATCTCATTTTTTTCTCTTTACCAGACTTATCTTGTAGTTATTTTGAATTTTGAGGATAAAAGTAGAGTCAGACATTGTCTAAAGGCAGTTTTTAAAGCTTGGTTTTCACATACTTTGTTATAAAATAAGAATCTTGTACAGGTTCACTCACATCTCAGAATTTTCCCCCATGCATGCTTTTCTTCACATCCTCCAAAATTATAGCCTTATTATTTTTTATTTTTACTTTTTAAATCCTCACCCAAGGACATGCTTATTGGTTTTGGAGAGAGGGGAAGAGAAGGAGAGAAACGTCAACTGGTTGCCTCTTATGCACATCCCAGCTGGGGACCAAACCAGCAACCTAGGCATGGGAATCGAACCTGTGACCCTTCAGTTTACGAGATGATGCTCCAACCAACTGAGCCACACTGGCCAGGGCAAGTCCTTATTCTTGTTTACATTTGCTTGGTTGTCCTTAGTTGCTGGTGCTTCCTGCTTTAAAAAGCCTTTTTCAGAGTTAGTGAGCTTAATATCGTCCTCTTAGCCCCCTCTCTTCTTCATTTCTGCTTCTTTTGCACCCCTGGTATATTTTCTCCCTAAAATTGAACTTAGAGAAATATAATATATGAGTGCCTGTTGGGCCAGTGGTTCTCAAAAATATGACCAGACAGCCCGGCTGGTGTAGCTCAGTGGATTGAGCGTGGGCTGGGAACCAGAGGGTCCCGGTTCGATTCCCAGTCAGGGCACATGCCTGGGTTGCGGGCCAGGTCCCCACTGAGGGCCATGTGAGAGGCAACCATACATTGTTCTTCCTCCCTCCCTTCTCCTCTCTCTGAAAATAAATAAAAAAAAATCTTAAAAAAAATATATATATATGACCAGACAGAATGGTTTTCATGGCAGGTAGCTCAGATGAGAAGGAAACTTAGCACTGCCCTTACAGGAAGTCTAGTGGACTTCAGGTTTGGTCGTGTTGGAGCACAGGTATAAGAGGATTGTATGTATGTAACTTGATAGAAGTAGCATTGTAAATGTCTGGGGGTCTGGGGGAATTTCCTTTAAAAAAGATTCCTCCTACCATTAGCTAGGTCCATTCTGAAAGATCACGTGCTAAGTGAGGACTTCCCCATCCATGCTAACTAAAAAAAGTGCCCTGTTGGCCTTTGGTCATGCTCTGTCACTTCCTCCAGCTTCATTTCCTTCACTGTCCTCGGCAGTATCAGAAATTATTCTTTATTTGTTTACTTACTGTTTTTTGGAAAGTAGCTTTTGAGTTAACTTTGTCTAATTAGTATATTTCCAGTGCCTAGAATGGGTCCTGTGACAGACAGTAATGTTCAGTGAGGATGGGTGGGCACTGCTGGAGGCCTGAGGGTGGAAGGAAGGCAGAGCGTGCTTCTAGAGAGGTGGAGAGTATCTGGGCCACAAAGGCCTGTGGCCTTGCTTAGCAGCTTACGTTTGCAGGGCTGGGGTGTCTGAAGGAATCTAAGTCAGGGCCTAATTGGGCAAAGGATGTTTTAGAAATGTTAGGTGAAAAGCAGGGTAGAACCGGATTTGGGAGTGGGGGTGCGTGAGATGAGTCAGAGAATGTTTCACGTGTATGTAAGAGCTCACGTGAGAGATGAGGGCCAGATCTATAGGGATGGAAAGTTTGAATTCTAGAGACGTTTGGAAGGGGGAAAGACAGAACTTGGTAGCTGATTCAGTTGGGGAATGAAGATTCTGGTCCCTAGGTTGATAGAAGTCAGCAACTAAAATAGGAATCAAAGCAGAAAGGAATTTTGGGTAAAGGGTTAATGAGTCTGCCTGGGCCATGCTGAGATGGCCTTCAGGCAGAAAGGGTCAGGCTGGGCCTCAGATGGGAATGAGGACAGGTGGCAGTTCCTGTTTTGCTAACACTTGTTATTCTCTCTCTCTCTCTCTCTGTGTGTGTGTGTGTGTGTGTGTGTGTAATTGCCATCCTGGTGGATGTGAAGTGGTGGATGTGAAGTGGTTTTCATTTGCATTGCCCTAGTGACTAATGGTATTTAACATCTTTCAGTCTTAACAATATTAAGTCACCAGTCCATGAACACAGGATGTCTTTCCATTTACTTAGGTCTTTTTTCATTTCTTCCATCAACATTTTGTAGTTTTTAGCGTCCAAGTCTTACACACCCTCAGTTAAGTTTATTCTTAAGTATTTTATTCTTTTTTAAAAGATTTATTTATTTATTAATAGGAAGGGAGGGAGACAGGGAGAGAAACATCCGTGTGTGAGAGAAACATCAGTTGATTGCCTCTTGCACACCCCCAACCAGGGACCTGGCCTGCAACCCCAGGCATGTGCCCTGATGGGGAAATTGAACCAGCAACCTTTCGATTTGCAGGTCCACATCCAATCCACTGAACGACACCAGCCAGGGTATATTTTATTCTTTCTGATGCTCTTGTAAATGAGATTGTCTTAAATTTCTCTTTGTTAATGTATAGAAATACAACATTTATCTTGCACTTTTGCATTTTTTTTTTTTTATTTTTTAAACATTGTGTTTATTTTTAGATAGAGGGGAAGGGAGAGACACATCCATGTGTGGTTGCCTCTTGCAGGCCCCCTACTGGGGACCTGGCCTGCGTCCTAGGCATGTGCCCTGACTGGGAATCGAACTAGCAACCCTTTGGTTCACAGGCCGGTGCTCAATCCACTGAGCCACACCAGCCAGGGCACATAATTCTTTTAATAGCTCTAATTGTTTTTTTGTATGTGTGTGGGTTCTTTAGGATTTTCTATATGTAAGATCATGTCATTTGTGGATAGAGATAGTTTTACATCTTCCATTCCACTTTGGATTCCCTTTATTTTTCTTGCTTAATTGCTCTGGCTAGAACTTCTGGTATGGAATTGAATAGCAGTGATGAAAGCGGGCATCCTTGTTTTGTTCCTTATCTCAGGGGGAATGCTTTCAATCTTGCACCATTGAATTTTTAGCTGTGGGTTTTTTTTTAATAAATGCCCTTTACTGTGTTGAGGAAGTTCCTTTCTATTCCTAGTTTACTGAATGCAATAATTTTTTTAGTGTATGTCCCAAATAGCACCTGGAACATTCTTATACTAAATGACAAAAAAAGTCTCTTTTTTATCCAGTTTTCAGATATAAGTGGGCATTTAAAAATTTTTTTTGCTACGTTGGCAACCCTAAAAAAGACACAGCACCAAGGTAGGGTTTTTTGACAGGGCCGTCAGGGACAGAAGAGTCTTGAACGTTGGTCCATGTCGAGGAAAGGGTCCAGGAGTCGTAAGTTGAGGATTCAGGACAGAGACAGAAACAGACAGAATAAGGCCTGAGCGGAGGAGTGGCGTCGGGTGTGCACGCGGACAGCCTGGCCGCGTCAGCTGCCTTCCTGTGGCGTCCTGCTGATGGTGCTGCGGAGGCACTGATTAAATGGCATTAGAACTCTGTCCACGGCCTTATTTTGAGTCTCTGGGTCTCTTAAAAGTAAAAATTATACCCATATACGTCTTTCTTTGTGTCTATGAGTTTTTAAAATGTGTCTGTCTGTGCCTTAATATGCCTTGCACATATTAAGCCCTTGAAGGGTAAGTTGGCTCGAGGAGTGTGAGATTGCGAGCTTCTTTGGAGCCCACACCTGTGTTCTGGTCTGCTGTGCTCCTCTGACTGTGCAAAAGCTGGGACAGCTGTCTTTCGTTTTAACCGACTCTAAGAAGAATGCACATAAATCACATTTTTTTAGGGATGGACAGGTAACTCAATTTAGAAATTATGAGAAGTATTGTACTTCTTTAAAAGCTGAAGTGCCCAATTTATAAAATTGCTCAGTGCATTGGTATTCCACCCACTCTTCGAGGTTAAATGCTTTTCTCTTATTTGACAGGTAATCTTTTCTTCTTTTTCTTCCCTCTGTAACCTGTTTGAGCCTAGTCTTTAAAATATGTGTAACTGCCAGAATTACTTTCCATTACATTTTCGTGAGACTCAAAATCAGGTTGTATAACCCTAGTTATGGCATCTTCTTTGTAGGCCGAACGAAGGGGAATACACAGGTGGTCAGAAAGTGTCGTGGTCACCTAATTCTCTTCTACATCATCCCCCCATGCTTCCTCACCCCAGGTCCTCAGTCCTCAACAACAAAAAGGTTTGCTTGGCTGCTTCAGGCTCCAAAGAAGCATAGACAAGAAACCTTCCAGGTAGGATGACCAACTTGTCCCAGTGTGCCTGGGACTCCTACTTTTAGCACTGAGAGTACCACGTTCTGGAAAATACCCCAGTCCTGGGTAGACCACATAATTGGTCACCCTGCCTTTGAATCCCTTCTTAGCCTTTCTCTTGCACTTGTCTGTACTCAGCGTGAGTGCAGGGAGGCAAAGGAGAAAGGTCCGTCTCTGTCTGGACATCCCGTAGGGCTGTCAGCTGCAAGAAATACAGCCGGCGTGCATCTAGAGCCTCATTCCTCCTGACGTCAGCCTTGGACCTCAGGGTCCCATCCCGTCGTTTAACTACGTATGTCAACTTTAAACATACGAGAAGAAAAAACTACTTACACCGCTATCCTAATATGTTGCATATTTTAAATTTCTGCTTGTCCACAGTTACCTCCCAAGCTCTTCACGTGTACATATTCCTAATACAGGTTTTTAACAGATATGTGATCATAATTCTTCCATTTTGTATTATTTTATATATAGTTTTGCATTTTTTAAAAAAATAATTTTATTTATTTATTTATTATTAGAGAGAGGGGAAAGGAGGGAGACAGAGAGGGAGAGAAACAGCAATGTATGGTTGCTCCTCACATGGCCCTCACTGACGACCTGGCCTGCAACCCAGGCATGTGCCCTGACTGGGAATCGAACCGGGACCCTTTGGTTCCCAGCCCACGCTCAATCCACTGAGCTACACCAGCTAGGGTATACTTTTGCATTTTTTTACATAGTCACATTTATCATTTAAGTGACAGATACACCAAGGATAAATGTGTCACTCAAGTTTGTTTCTTACAGTGTGGGTAGTGGAATTAACTGGAGTCTTCAGCTGAGGGACGTACAACTTCGAGACTTGTGTGGTAATATAGTATTTGAACTTAAAAAATAGAAGGCTTTTTTTTTTTAAAGATTTTTAAAATTTATTTTTAGACAGAGGGGAAGGAAGGGAGAAAGAGGGAGAGAAACACATGTGTGGTCGCCTCTCACGCGCCCCACACCGGGGAACCTGGCCTGCAACCGGGCATGTGCCCTGACTGGAAATCAACAAGCGACCCTAAAACAGAAGGCTTCTTAAAGCGCAGCACAAGGCATCCTTGTGAGAGAACCGCTTTGTATCTTGACTGTGATAGTGATTACACAAATCTATGCCTAGAATAAAATTGCAAAGAACTAAATACATAGGCACCGTGAGTGTGTGTAAAGCGTATGAAGTTTGTCCATTTCCTGGTTGTGACGTTACACCATAGCCGTGCAAGGTGTTCACACTGAGGGAAACTGGTTAAGGATACATGGAATCTCTGCTGTTTCTTATGACTGCACATGAACCTACAACGATCTTAAAAAGTTCATTAAACTTTTGAAAAAAAAAGATTTTTTATAAGGTAGTTTTAAATCCTTGTGAGATACTCAGTAATATGTCATACACAGTCTATTTTTCTCCTTTCTCATCTTAAAAAAATTGAAGAAAATGTCGGGAAGAACTGAGACTGCTAGTTTATTTCTAAGTAGTTTGTACTTTGATACTCATTTGATGTCTTCAGGAAGCCATTTGCAAGACAACCCCTCCTGTAGTGCAAAAAAAAAAGATGGTAGGAACACATCAGCTAGAGGAAAGGGAAACCCCTTGAAGGGCAAATTGCCTCTTAAGTGGTTCAGAATTACTGTTATCTAGGAGGTTAATGGCAGACTTTTTATTAGTGTCATTTCTTTTCCTGGTTATAAGCCTTCTATGACTTCCCTCTGATCAGTAGCTTTCAATTTTTTTTTACTACAATCCTTAGTAAGAAGGACCTTTTACATTAAAACCCAGGAAGGAAAGGAGGAAGAAAGATTCAGATACTTCTATGTATATCTGGAACAAAAGTTTCACAAAACACTTTGTTCTCATGTGTGCTGCACTCTGACTTTCTGTTTTTAATCTTTTTAAATGCCGACTATGGCTCAGCAATTGGGGTGCATGATTCTTTTTTTAAATATTTATTTTGCCCGGCTGGTGTAGCTGAGTGGATTGAGCGCAGGCTGGGAACCAGAGGGTCCCGGTTCAATTCCCAGTCGGGGCACATGCCTGGGTTGCAGGCCAGGTCCCCAGTGAGGGCCATGTGAGAGGCAACCATACATTGCTGTTTCTCTCCCTCTCTTTCTCCCTCCCTTCCCCTCTGAAAATAAATAAAATCTTAAAAAAAAAAGAAATATATATATATATTTTTTTAATTTATTTTTAGAGAGGGGAAGGGAAGGAGAAAGAGAGGGAGAGAAACAGCAATGTGTGAGAGATACAGTGATCAGTTGCCTCTCACATGTCCCACACTGGGGACCTGACTTTCAACCCAGGCATGTTTCCTGACTAGGAATCGAACCAGCGACCCTTTGGTTCGCAGGCTGGCACTCAGTCCACTGAGCCACACCAGCCAGGGCTGGAGTTCATGATTCTTGATCTGTGGTTTGGAAATCACTCCCTCAGCCCACCCAGTACAGTGTCCTGGAGCCCCAGGGCATAACTTTGAAGGCCCTCCACGTCTGGTTCCACCTGTCTTTCCAGCCCTGCCTCCTCCTTCCCCTCCAGCTAAGTGGCATATTCGCATTTTTTGAACCTGCTTCCCCTTGTCCCATCTCTCTGCTTTGACTCTTAACTGTCTCTCTCCCTAGTAACCTTCCCCTTTTCTTCCTGTTCTTTCTTGGGTCTTGGCGACTGTACTCAAACGTATATTGTCCATTGTTAGTATGGAATATCTGTCACTCTCCACAATTGCCCATGAGGTCAGCCATGTGTCCTAGTTGTCCCGGTTCAAGTGTTACTCCTGTGAATTTTTCCCTGACTCCTGGGTTTACTTCTGGCCAGTGCTTTTCAAACTTCTCCATCAAGAGTCACAGTAGGAAATACATTTTATATTGGAGCTAGTATAGACATTTGTTTACGTATTTGTGTGAAATCGAAACAGGTTTCACAACGTGATGCTATGTGCAGTTTGTAATTTATATTCTCTTTTCGTTATTTCTTCAACCCATAACTTGATTTCAGAACCACAAATTAAAAACCATTGATTTAAGCCATCCTTGCCTACTCTGAATGCCATGTACAGAAAGCTCCATTAGAAACCTTTATATTCCATAATCACCATTACAAGGAAGTCTGTGATACCTTGAGACTTGAGAATGGACCATGAAGAAGTTAAAATGAATAAACTAGATATACACATTTCAACATAGAAACCTTAAAATAATAATGCTGTATAGAAAGCAAGGTATAAAACTATGGTAGAGTATCGTTAAGGTGCATTAAAGGTACACAGAACCAATGCACGTTGTTTGTGGGTGCACACGTGCCTGTACTGGTTTGAATGAGAGACACTCAGATACTGCTTCTCGGTAAAAAGGAGAAGAAAGAACTGGTGTTGGTTTTTATTTGTGTCTTACAAATTTTGCTTTTAACGCTGAAATGAGAAGCAAACATGGCGAAATGTTAACATTTGCTAAATTTAATTGGTGGGTATGAGTATGTACTATAGCCCTGGCTAGTGTGGCTCAGTGGATTGAGCGCCAGCCTGTGAACCAAAGGGTCACTGGTTCACTTCCCAGTCAGGGCACATGCCTGGGTTGCGGGCCAGGTCCCCAGTCAGGGCACTTGAGAGGCAGCCACATATTGATGTTTCTCGCCTGCTCTTTCTCCCTCCCTTTCACTCTCTCTAGAAATAAATAAAAAAATCTTCAAAAAACAAAAAGAGCATGTACTATATTGTAATCTTTACTTTTATCTGATATTTTGTAATAAAAACAAAAAATCTGTGATGAAAATTGACATATCTACTTATAAACCTTGGTTATCTTGCTATCTTATAATGCCTTTATTATCTGTCTTCAAGCTACTTCTCCAAACTGCAGGGCACTTTAGCTCTGATCTGTGGCCCCCAGTTTTATAGTCAGACCTAATCTTTCTTGTATTTAGACCCCAAATTTGTAGAAGGAGGATGTGATTTGTAAGTATGTATTGGACAGTGTTTGCAAAGAGTTCAGGTAGCACTTGGCCATTTCCTGCGCTGGGCTGGGCTGGGGAGGCAGCCTTCCTGGGCGAGGCGGTGCATTTTCATATGGCGAGGTTTTTTTCCTCACCCTGGATTAAGCATAGGCAGGAGGCACTTAACCTTTGAAGTTCCAGGGCGGTTGGCACCAGAAGGGTGGTGAGAGCGTACAAAGACCTAGATGGCATCCAGCCCCATGGACTCCTGCGGGGTTTGGGCAGGACTGTTTCCCAAGGAAAGATGTCATCATTTGTAAGATACTTTTAAAACTGTCTGCCACCCTTGTTCTGTAATGGCACAGTCACTGTTTCAGTGTGACCTCCAGTCCTAATTTGTTTTCAGTCGCGTTTTTCCTCAGTCATTCTTTGTTGTTGTTATTACTATTATTATTATACTCTTCTTTCTTTTGAGTGGTTTTAGGTTTTCAGAAAAATTGAGCAGAGTGTTGCCATCTTCCTCTTCCTCTTGCCCACAGTTTCTGCTCTTATTAGCTCCTTGCGTTACCATGGTACATTTGTTACAATTGAGGGGCTAGTATTGATGCATTGTTATTAACTGAAGTCCGTAGTTCACACTGAGGTTTACTCTTTTTGCTGTATAGTTCCATGGGCCTTGACAAATACATAATACATAGTTTTACGACCTGACCATTTCATTTTTATCTCTATACTCCTGTGTCTAGCACAGGGCTTGTAAATGTGTAAATGTGCAATAATATCTCATCTACAATTAAATGTGAGCAGTCAGATTTACTACAATTTGAAAAATATTTAATGTCCTTTTGCCATGTGAGGACATAGCAGAAAGACGGCCTTCTATGAACCAGAAAGTAGGCCCTCACCAGACACTAAATCTTGGACTTCTCTGCCTCCAGAACTGTGAGAAATACGTGTTTGTTCCTTAAAAAAGAAAGACATTTAAAAATAAAATCTGCCTATCCTAGGAATAAAAGTGAGGTTTAAAATGAGAAAAATGTGTTACAGCTCATTAGTCTGTTAGATAAGAAAAATAATAAAAGCCAACATACAAATAATAAAAGCCAAAAGCAGAATACAAAACAGTTTTTTTGCTAAGAAACTATGAAAATTGGAATGCTTTGTTAACATAAAAAGAGTATTTCAGTCTAACCGTCAGCATTATGCTCAAAGATGAAGCACTAGAGGCATCTAATGGGAACAAAACAAGCAAAGCAACTTCATGTAATTCCGAAGTTCTAGCTATGTAATAACAGGAGAGACAAGTCAGAGTTACCATTTTAAGAAAGGGGCTCTCATTTATTACTGAGATTGTGGAAGCCTCCAAAAAAAGCAACGGAAAATCTGTTAAAATCAATTAGTTCAGTGAGACAACGGAACATAATAAAAATACCAAAGTGAAAAGCTTTCCTATGTATAGGAATAACTGTTTAGAAAAATTAATGGGATAAAAGGGTCCTATTCATAAAGAGCAGGCTTAACAAGAAACATGTAGGACCCCTTAAGAAAAAAAAGTCAAAATTGTACTAAGACAACAATCTACTTAAAATTCGTATCTTAATTTATAATAGTATAAAATCTCAAACAACCTAAATGCCCACCAAAAGGAAAGTGGTTTATTATTTATGCCCCATGTTCCAAAATTATTGTAAGATAACTTTCACAATATACACTCTAACATAGAAATTAGTGAAGAATTTAGGCAAAGATAAATTTGAGGGATGGACCGCAGATTTCATCTTGAGCTTTTAGCAGCCTAAGTAAAGAAATGATATGATCAATTATATAATTCCTATCCATACCATGAAGTCTAAGTTAACTGGAAGAAACGGCTGTTTTCAGTACTGAGACCAAAGAGTTTTCTCACGGATTTACAAAAGCAGAGGCGGTGCTGAGCAGAGCGATCGTTTTGATAACCTGATGAAAACAGCACCCGATTTTTGGAGGTGTTTCTCACTGAATTCCTCACTGATGGGCCGCACAGACCCAGGGAGCAGGTTGGCGAAGTGTGTTTGCAGAGGACCGAGGAGCCGGCGGTGGCTGTGGCTGGAGCGAGCTTGCAGGCGGTTCAGCGCGCTGCTCTGAGGGCCGCTCTGGAGCCTGCGCTTAGAGACTAGCATCGTGCCTCTCGGCGGGGGTGTCGCGCTGGTGTCCTGTACACCTGAGAATGCCGCTGAATGTTATCAACGTGTTCCATTTATTTTTGCTACAGCTGAGGATCCGTACTGCTAAGGAGTTTGGCACGTGGTGGTGTGGGATGTGAATGCAGCGGCCACCCGGGATGCCAGGCAAGGAGGCACGAGGTGCCATGTAGGCAGGCACTACAAAGAACTAACGTGGATGGACTGAACCTGTCCTTCAATTTCGCTCAGATTCGATTTTGGTAAGTGCTGTGAAGAGCAAGTGGGCTGTTTCCGTCAGGGAAAGGTCCATATGCTGTCGTAGTTGACTAATGGAATTAACCTGTGATGAGGTGGGGTGCGAGAAGGCTAGCTTACCTAAGGATTTTCCTCAAAAAACAGTGTGAGGTTTGATCCAATACATGTTGGAAACGGCAGTCAAGGTTTCCAAATTTCTGCATTAGTGGAGCATAGCCACATTCATTTTCAGTTTGGAATAACTGATTTTTAAGAAATGAATGATACCAGACCTTGACCTAAGTAACAGGGAGAAAAAGAAGTTGTAAGGTATTCATATAACTTCCTGGTAAATCTTTCAAGGTACATGGTGACCAAGTAGACAGTAACCAGGGTGGTCTGGGAAAGTTTGGAATGTGATTCCCAGCTTACCCTCTCTCGGAGCCTCAGTTTCTTCATCTGCAAAATAAGGATATTAGTACCCACTTTAGGGCTGGCCAGTTGGTAAGATTTAATTAGAATAAAATCCCTGGTAGTCTCCTCTAAGTCATTTTGTGTACATGCCTCCCTGGCCAGTGGTATGGTTTTTTATTTTTATTTTTTACTGCTAGAGGCTCCTTGTCTAAAGACTCAGTAGAAGAGTGAGCCCTGTGCTTGCTGGGACACAGTGTGGATGAGACCTTTTAAATGAACACATTGATTAGTGGGGCCGTCAGATTCTTTCAGGTATCTGAGGTGGAATTTTAAAAGTTAAGAGATAACAAAAGTGTGAAAGCCCTTTGTTCAGCCCTGACCCCCTCATCCTGGCCATCTCTCAGGTCCAGCCACACAGGCAGGTGCTGAGCCAGGGGTTGAAGGCAGAGGGCAGCTGTCCTGAGGGCCGTCACAGCTGGGCCCCTCCATCTCATTTGCTGTTGAGTTGGATACTCAGATAGGTCTTAGTGACTTTTCCATCTGACTTCATACGCACAGGGAAGCTCTTTGTCATGTCTGCATGAAGACCCTGCCCAGCTTGCTCTGGTCTTGCTTGGCATTTAGATTCTCAGAGAAATTAATTTCATGACATGTAGAATACATTAAAAGACCACGGTGTGAAATGTCCAAGAAAATAGCAAGGAGATTGGAAGAATGTAAATGCTGGTAAAATCAGTGCCTACCACTAGGAAATCACATCAGTACTCCAGGGAATTGGCATCACTGCCTCTGCCAGGGTTTGGTTTTTCCCCCAAAAGAGAGAAAAAAGGCCTAAGATGTGGACTGTGAAGAGAGAGACGATTGCAGACTAGCGGTCCTTTATCTTACTAATATTAACCACCTCTCAGCATTTTGATATTATAACAAAGTTAGTATCTCTTTTTTCTTACCAAAGTCCTGCCCGTCAAGGCGGAGAGGGGGAGGGAGAGCTCCCTGTGGCGGCGCAGGCGCACACGCAGCGCGGGGCCAGAGTGGGTTCGCGGTTGTGAGTGTGCAGAGCACAGTTTGTTCTTGTAGTGTGCCGATTGATTGCCGTGCCACTTTCCACACGGACCCGCCTGTGCCCCAGCCTGACCGTTCAGATGTACAGAAACGCGCATGCGTGCACGCACAGATGCCCAAATAGATGGTAATACAAAGGAGACATTTTAAATTGTGATAATAAAATTTATTTTTATCTGTAAATGTTTGGGTATGACCGTACTGGGAGGTATAAAGTAATCAGGAGCTTTTACCAACAGGTAGAATCGCTGAGAACAGAGGCAGATGCAGACTGTCAGGTGTATTGGCATTACTCTCGGTGATGCTGTTTCCAGAAGTGGCAAACACCTCTTGGTAAAGATCTGAACAAAACAAAGACAGTCTTTCTTCCCTTCCTAGGGAATTTAGCATATATTAAAACCACGTTAAATTTACTTTGTATGCATGGATAAAGTGGTGTTTGGGACTAGGCTGAGATCATAAATGTGCAAAGGCCCCGTGGCAGGGCTTCGCAGCGCAGAAACGGCTCACCGAGACGTTACAGGACTAGCGTGCCGGCCTCCGCCAGTGGCGCCGACGGATCACGGCAACACAGGCCTCAGAGGGTGGCCCTGTCCCTGTCAGGCTAACGGAAGCTTTTAATAGTCTTGTCGGCCAGACGGAAAAGCACGGAATGGCTGGCGGGCCTCACCCAAGGGGTCCAGGTCCACTGGCCAGGCTTGCGCTGCGGGGGCGATGCAGCGGCTGCCCTGCGTCTCCGCGGGGAGTGCCAGCGGCTGTGAGACTCCCGTCGCTGTTTCTTCCAGCGTTATTGCACTGCCGTGACATGTAACAGTGAACAGGCTAACACGTACAGCGTCATGTTTGATTTATGCATACTCGTGTACAGCAAAATGATCGACAGCTTAGTAACACCCATCACCTCGTGCAGTTTCTTCTGGTGATGAGGACTTTTAAGATCTACTCTCGGCAGTTTTCAAACGGGCAGTTCAGTGTCGTTAACACTACTCACCACACTGCACGTTCTGTCTTTAGAGCTTATTTCTCGTACGACTGGAAGTGTGCACCTTTTGATCACCTTTACCTGTTTCTCCCGGCCCTGGACAGTCATCATTAAAATGACTGTTTGGATTAGATGTCCTTTCAAGGTGCTTTCCAACCCTAAGATTTTCTATTTCTCAATAATGTTGTTTCTGACTTTCCTTGTTTTTGTTTTAATAAGAAAATGTCATTAAACTCACAGGTACTAAATAACAGAGATGCTTAGTACCACCGTGGCTATTTTCTGTGATGACCTTTCCCTTTCTGAACCCTCTGGGTAGGCAGGCCTGTTCCTTCTCTGAGCTCAGCCACTGCGGGGCCTCCCTTTCCCGTGGGGGGCCCCCCGCAGAGCTGACCCCTTGCCGCCGCTGGGTCTTTAGGACAGCTGCCAGCCAGAGGACTAGCAGCCTGTGCTGTCCTGTTCCGTCTGCGGTAGAAGTCTCTGCCATTTTGCAGTGACCGATTTCCTCCCAGCACTATGTGTAAGCTAAAGAGAGTAAGTATAGCCTTGGCTGGTGTGGCTCAGTGGATTGAGTGCTGGCCCACAAATCAAAGGGACACAGGTTCGATTCCCAGTCAGGGCACATGCCTGGGTTGCAGGCCAGGTCCCCGGTAGGGGCATGTGAGAGGCAACCACGCAATTGATATTTCTCTCCCTCTCTGTCTCCTTCCCTTCCCTTCTCTCTAAAAGTAAATGGATAAATAAACTCTTAAAAAAAAAAAAAAAAGAGTTTAGGCCCTAAGAGTGTGTGTATGAAAGGCTTTTTTTTAAATCCTCACTTGAGGGCATTCTTACTGATTTTAGGAGTGGGGAAGAGAGAGAGAGATGGAGAGAAACATCAATTTGAGAGAGAAACTTTGATCAGTTGCCTCTCATACATGCGCCAACCAGGGACTGAACCCACAACCTAGGCATGTGCCCCAACTGGAAATCGAACCCGAGACCCTTCGGTTTACAGGATGACACTTCAACCAACCGAGCCGCGCTGGCCAGGGCTGAGGGTTTTTGTTGTTACCCTGTTTGGGTCTCTTGTCTTAGGAATAACTCCTAAAAGTTTAAAATGGAATTTTAACTTGCCTAATACCAAGTTTTATTTTTTATTTAAGGCCGTTTCTGATGCTTGGAAGCTATCCTTGCAGCCACAAAGATGGTAATAAACCTTTGCCTCCCACAGTTCAGACCAAGAATTTACTGCAACAAGGTAAACAAAACAAATGCACACACGTAAATGAATGCACTGTGTCTGCTTTTCATGATTCCCCCGCTTCCTGCCTTGTATAGCAAACTTAAGTCGGGTTCGCTGTGCTCTCACCCTCGTTGCTTTAGATCCCACCAGGTGCCGCTTGGACAGGCGTGGGTCAGGCTGCACCTCTAGAGTCCGACGCTCCACCACGAGCTGGGCTGTGGCCATTCTGTGGAAGGTCGTCTTCAGTGTGCTTTCCCTCTGATGATGAGTTTTAATTTCACTCAAAGTCATAGTGAAGGTAGAAATACTCTTACTGCCCCTAGTTCTTACAATTTCAAATGCTAGGATCATTGCTTATATTTGTAGTTTGTATTCCTTCTTCTTGATGGAAATTAAGCTGCCTCCCCTTTTGTGCGAGGAGGGTGTCTCTCTGTAGCTCAGCAGGGAGTAACGGAGCTCTGGGGGAAGAACTGGACCCTCCCCCCGTTTGAGCCCCTGCACTCAGCGTGCTGTGTCAGGTGCCCAGTTTGTGAGGCTGATTCCTTCAAAGACATCTTAAAGTTTCCATTGACTTTAACGAGTATTAGAAATATTAAAAGGGGAAGAAGTTATTTACAATCCCATCTTCTAGCACATTGCCTTTTAAATGTCCCATCGTTTTTTAGTGATCCCTGTTCCTCTGCACACATTTTTTTAAAAACCAAGTTTCATCATTCGTAGATTTACAGGAAGCTTGTTATGCCTTCCTAGGGAACTTGTTATGATGCTTAGTCCAAATGCAAAATTGAGAACTGTAATGAACATCTTCATTTTTCCCTAAATATGCCTGTTTTCATCTTCCGAAATAAAAAACCACCAGTATATCTGCCCCCTTGTCACAGAGATGTGTTGGGCAGAGTTTTCTTGCTCATATTTTTTTTTTTAAAGATTTTATTTATTTATTTTTAGAGAGAGGAGAAGGGAGGGAGAAAGAGCAATGTATGGTTGCCTCTCACATGGCCCTCACTGGGGACCTGGCCCGCAACCCAGGCATGTGCCCCGACTGGGAATCGAACCGGGACCATCTGGTTCCCAGCCCGCGCTCATTCCACTGAGCTACACCAGTCGGGCTAAGATTTTTATTTATTTATTTTAGAGAGAGGGAAAGGGAGGGAGACAGAGAGAGAGAGAAACAGCAATGCATGGTCGCCTCTCACATGGCCCCCACTGGGGACCCGGCCCGCAACCCAGGCATGTGCCCCGACGGGGAATCGAACTGGGACCCGGTTCCCAGCCCGCGCCCAATCCACCGAGCCACACCAGCCAGGGCTCTTGCTCATATTTTTAAAGAACGGACAGTACTTGGGGCCACCGTAGCCCTCGGCTTCGACCTGATCTCGGGAGCCTGCAAAACAACAGTCACAACCAGGAGGATTCGAGGCACTGGAGGAAGCTTTAAACGAGGAACTTCAGATTTTCCTTAAAGAATTGTCTTAGAAGGGGCAATTCTAGAAAGCTAGTTGTCTTCATTTGCATGTCATAACATCAGTTTGTCTTATATTTGTCATCCAATCTAGATATCGGCTGATGGCTATGAAGTGGAGAATCTCATCTCTGAAGATCTCACGAAGAGAAGTCGTGGTTTTAGGACAGAGTATTTTATTAAGCCACCAGTCTACGTGACGGTTTCCTTTCCCTTCAGTGTGGAAATCTGTAGGATTAACATAGACCTCACAGCTCGGGGGGGCCAAAGTGTCACTGGCCTGGAAATGTACACGTCTGCCTTGTCCAGCAGCACGTCCTGGAACACCCCAGAGTGCTGGACCCTGGGGCCGGCGGAGCCGGCCATCCCCGACAAGGAGGCATTCACGTTGGTGGGCAAAGTCCTGTTGAAAAACCAGAGCCAAGTGGTGTTTAGCCACAGGGGCTTCAAGGCCAGGCCACCATTTGCCTCTGCGGAAGCTACACTCCCCTCTCCTGCTGTTGTGGCCCAGGAGCTCTGGAATAAAGGGACTCTTTCCCTTAACCACGTGGCCCATCTCAAGCTCTGTATCACCCACGTGACAGGCAGTGGTGTCCCCTGCATCAAGCGGTTGGAAGTGTGGGGTCAGCCAGCCAAAGCCTGCTCCCAGGAGGTGATAGACAGCGTCTTGCTGGTTGCCTCCGAGAGCCTCCCTCAGGACTTGGCTCTGCAGGCTCCGACCTTGCCCATGGAGAGTGACGGTGAGCCCGGGCCCCAGCCCGAGGGCCAGCAGGCTCCCTCCAGCCTGCAGGAGCTGGCTGAGGTCATTCCAGATGTGCCTGAGGAGTTCCTGGACCCCATCACCCTGGAGATCATGCCTTGCCCCATGCTGCTGCCCTCCGGCAAGGTCATCGACCAGAGCACGTTGGAGAAGTGTAACCGCAGTGAAGCCACATGGGGCCGAGTGCCCAGTGACCCCTTCACAGGGGTGGCATTTACTCCACACTCCCAGCCCCTGCCTCACCCCTCCCTGAAGGCCCGGATCGACCACTTCCTGCTCCAGCACTCCATTCCTGGCTGCCACCTGCTTGGGAGAGCACAGACTGCCTTGGCAGTGACCCCTTCTTCCATTGCTCTGCCGTCTCGGAAAAGGAAGATGGAGCAGGCTGAACACGCCCCCGACGGTAGCCTTGGCGGAAATGCTTCCTGTTTTTCTACAACCCTTCCGGTCTCACCCACTACCTCAGAGCACACCCCTAAGAAACTGAAAGCTGCCAGTGAGCTTGGTCTGACACACATGGACTGCTCAGCAGGTAACCCACTGCCCTGTGTCCATGCCTGACTGTTGCCCTTTGTTTTACGCTTTGCCAGTTTAAGTTACCCCAAAACTTACTGGCCTAAAGCACCCCACATTCATTGCCTCATAGCTTCTCTAGTCAGAAATCAAGTTGCTTGGAAGAGTCATCTGCTTCCAAGGGGCTGTGGTCATCTCAAAGCTTGATTGGGGAAGGATTCACTTCCAAGCTCACTCATGTGGTTGTTGCAAGATTGAGTTTCTTGCTGAATTGTTGAACTGAAAGCTTCACTTCTTGTTGGTTGGTGGCCGGAGTCTGGACTCAGCTCCTTGCCATGTGGGCCTCTCGGAGGCAGCACACAGCATGGTAAGCTGTGCACAAGAGGGGCAGCCAAGGTGGAAGTCGGCTTTGTGTGCTCTAATCACAGACGTGGCACCCCTCCCTTTTGCTCTGTTCCGTGGGAAGCAAATCACTGAAGTCCAGCCCACTCTCAAGGGGAGGTGCACTCATGGGCAGGTGTATCAGGAGGTGGGGTTCATCGGAACCCCTTTCAGATACCTTGACACCATGTATTCCTATTGCATTGACTGTGTTTATCAAAGACCGGTGGTTGAATTCTGTCTAATTCCTTTTCAGTATCAACAGAAATGAATGATTTTTCATCCTTGGGTCTTTTTTATTTTATTTTACTTTATTTCATCCTTGGGTCTTTTAATGTGAGGAAGTGCATGAATAGACTTCTTCATGTGGAACCATTGTTACATTCCTGGAGTAAACTCCATTTGGTCATGCTTCTCTTAACAGGCTTCGTGATTCTGTTTGCTGGTGTTTTATTTAGGACTTCCACACTCATCAGTAAGGTTAAACTAGAGTGTGTGTGTGCATCCACCGTACAGGGTCAGGTTTGGTATGGATGCTTTATTTGTCTGCTAGGACAAACGAGGAAGTCTTTTCTAAACTCTGAAACAGGTTAACAGTATTAGCACCATTTACTCTTTATAAGTTTGGTATTACTCCCTGTGATGGTCAGTGGCTGGTGCTGTTGGAGCCCTCTCTTTGGAACCGGAGAAGCCAGCATTTGTGCCGCCCGTTACCGCCAGAACCAGTAAGTAGAGACAAGGATTGAATTGTTAGGGCGCTTCATTCAGATGGTCAGCGATCTGAGAAGACGGCGGGTTATATGCCCTAAACCCTAAAGACTCGTCTTCACTGTCTCAAGCCAGCCTTTTTTGTAAGGGGATGAAGCAGGTAGTAAGGGGTTCGGAATTCAGGGAAAAAGTTGACCAGATAAAAGTTGCAGTCCAGCGATTTTTCTAGCATCCCTTCATCTGCTGACCAGCGGTGGTTCTCTCCCTGCAGGGCGGTGGCTCAGAGACCACCGTGACCACCTGCAGTCCTCCCGGAGCACGAAGGTCGAGTTGCTTGCCGGCCTCCTGGAGTCAGGGCAGGTCTGGTGATGCGTTCCAGCTCCTGGACCACAGCTTTCTACATGCACTAATCACTGTACCTTAAAGCTAAAACATTTTTTTAAAGATTTTATTTATTTTTAGAGGGAGGGGAAGGGAGGGAGAAAGAGAGGGAGAGAAACATTAATGTGTGGTTGCCTTTCATGCACCCCCTACTGGGGACCCAGCCAGCAACCCAAGCATGTGCCCTAGACTGGGAATGGAACTGGCAACCCTTTGGTTTGCAGACCGTGCTCAATCCACTGAGCCATACCAGCCAGGGCTAAAAATAAATAAATACATTTTTTAAAAAAAGAGTTACATCTGTGCCTTCTCTGGTTTTGGGTGTAAATTATAGTTAACATGACCCCCAGAGACTCCTGGAAGCATCTGAGGTATGGTGGGCGAGACCAGGAGAAAGGTACTAAGACCTGGATGTCTGGAGAGGTTTTCATTGGTGTTGGCCTTGACAGATACATTGGTGACACAGGAGCATGCTGACCAGTGGTCCTTCAAGGGTCCAAGCTGATGTCCGGTGTCCTATAGACTGTAGAAAAATACTCCACTCCCCACCACAGGCATTTTTGTGAACCAGGCAGGTCTCTGGGTCCTTCCTTGAGCAGCTGTCCTCTCTTCCCCATTGCCTTCAACCTGAGCCCATGGTTTGGCTTTCTGTGGACCCTCTGAAGTGAAGTGGGCAGAGTGAGGTCTCCTTGTTGCACTCAGTAATAACTGCTTTGCTTTACCCAACAGGAGAGGACACAAACGCCTAGAGAGTGCAGGCCATCGGCCTTGCCCGGTGGTGGGGTCTCTCCAGGAGGAAGGAGATGGAAAGAGTGATCTAAGGCTGCTGGGAGGGAATGGGGACAGGGAGCCAGGGCCCAGGGCTGGATGTTGCCTGCGCAGGCATTTCCTTGGTCTGCAGCGAGGCCTTTAGAAAATAGGGTGCAGTTCTGCAGATGAGCCACAAGGTGGCCCCTGCGTGCCCAGTGGTTCCCAGGAGGAGAGCTATTGCAGAGCCCAGAAAGCAGTGTGGGTTGGGTAGCAACTGCCAGGGTCCCCAGCCTTTAACTCCGGGATTCTGTCATCACAGTGCACTAGTAGATATCGAGGAGGACTTTCTTTACATTTGTGTTTATTTAAAGTTGGAAGTGCCGTTTCTGCATCCCTCCACGGACTTTGTGGTCTCTTCTTTTGTCAAACTTCTCTCTGGATATTATCCGCGCATCTCTTGGCAGGTCCAGTGTCCCATGAGCAGAAGCTGTCACAAAGCTTGGAAATTGCCTTGACATCGACCCTTGGCTCCCTGCCCTCCTTCACAGCGCGACTGACCAGGGGACAGCTCCAGCACGTGGGCACAAGAGAGACCAGCACTTCCTGGCGGGCAGGCGCAGGGTCAGGTAATGTGGGCCCCACCCCCCTCCTTGGAGCCCTTGGATGGGACGCTGGGCCATCCTCTGGACCTTCATGCCCAGCTCCTTGGCTCCAACACCCGGGCCTGGGGGAGAACCGGTCTCTTTCCTTTTTCAGGGGAAGCTGAGGGGCTGCCTGTGAAGTTTGACTTCAGAAGGAAGGCTTTATTTAGCAATTCTGTGGACTTGGGACTTGGCTCCCCCTGCTGTGTTTTTTGGCTAAGATCTAATGTTAATTGTTCCATCCTGAGGAGTTTTGTTTTCCCTCTGTACTTGATTTTTGTTACCTAGTCTGTCTCCCATCTGACATCTGGGCTCCTTGTGTGAGTGTGAAGTTTGGGTTGAGTGTGTCGTCTTCGTCTCTTCCTGCTACATTACCTTAGGCTTAGAAAAGATCAGTGGGAGCTCCCTGAGCCAGTGTTTCCTAAAATGAACTTGGGTCCACACCAGGTGATGGAATCGACTAGGATACAAAGGGGGAGGACCTGACTGGGAAGCTGGGGCATCCTCACCAGGAGGAAGCCTGGCGGAGCTAACGATAAGGCAAACGTTGCCTCTCCAGAGCTGGGCCCTCCTCCGGTCTGGAGCACGGGCCGTCTCTCCCTCGCCATCCCCACCTCTTTGTCTGATTGTTTCCATCCTGGCCATTCCCAAGAACTTGTCCAAGTGACCAGCGATTTCCATGACCATAAATACAATGGTCATGGCGGCTCTGAGGTGACTGACCGGCCCCTCCTTCCTGAAACACCTTCTCTCTCGGCCTTCCAGGTGTTATGCTCTTTTTCTCCCCATTTTCAGTGGTCCCCCAGCAGTTTCCTTTGCCAGCTTTCTTCTCTTTCACACTATGGTCCTGGACCCTCTTCTCTCTGTCCTTTTTGTCACCCAAGTGAGAGTCCACTTGGCCAGTGACTGCCCGTGTTCACCTGTAGCTCCCACTTCTCCTCGGAACTCAGACCCCGACCTCCCTGACAGCTGCTTGGCACCTCCGTGTGGAAAACTCATGGAGATCCCGAGTGAGCTTTCTAACTCCGAACTGGTCCAGAGGCCCAGCGCCCGCTCCCCATCACACCAGTGAGGGTGAAGAGCAGCGTCTTCTGCCCTTTGGTCAGGCCGCTAACCTGCAGGTCGTCCTTAGTTTTCCTCCTCTCATTAACCTTCTGCCCGTCACTGAGCCTTGTTCCCGCCCCGCCAGCGTGGATCTCGGAGAGGTCCTCCTGCTGCGCTCCCCAGACTCCTGTAGCAGCCCCTGCTGCTTCCTAACAGCCTCGCCGTCCTTCCCATGCCCCTCATCCTCACAGGAGCCAGAGACCTTGCGCGTACGTACGCTACGCCGTGGTCCTCCACTTCTTGCAATCCCCCCATCGCATCCCACTGCACTCGGAATGAAGTCAAAACTCCCGTTGCCTGTGAGGCCCTGCAGCTCCAGCCCTGCCCTCCCTCCTCTGCCCTCTCATCCGGAGCCACACTGTCACAGGCCACACCTCAGTGTCGTCTTTCTTTAATGGACCAGCCATTCTTTGTACTTGCTGTCCCTTTCACTCTTTGCATGACTGGCCCCTTCCATTCTTATGGCTCTTCCCCAGGAAGCCGTCCCTGCCCTCTCCAGAGGGGTGTGGATTGGAAGAGGAAGAGCAGCCTCCTTAGGCAGGGCCACCAGAGAAGGAAGAGCAGGTGCAGCCTGGCAGAGGGGCTGGACCTGGCCACGGTGGCCCTCATTCAGGAGGCCCTTTGGGAAGTGTGGGTGGAGAGGGAGCTGGCAGCCCAGGAAGGGGGTTGACAGCTGGAGAGGGGAGCTGCCGGGCCGCAGGGCTGAAGAGAAGCAGGCCTAGGCTCTGCCTCAGGTCTGCTCAGCCAGGCCTCGACCCTGCCCCCAGTGCCCACCCAGTGCCCTTGGCCTGCCCCGTCCCGATACACCAGGCCATTTTCTGCTGTTCCTTTTCTTGCCGCATCACCCTTTCTTACAATTTATCAGGGTTGCCAGGGTGAGTCTGTGCCTTGCTCTGGCCTTGGGAGCCTGACCCAGAGGAAAGTACCCCTTGTTGGGAGACTGGGAGGAAGGGCCCAGTGCTCTCCGGCTGCCTTCAGAAACCAGCTGTTTTTGAGCATTCACGGGAGCCCCGAGATCTGATGATGGGGAGGGGGCCTTTCAGGTTTCCAGGCTCCCTGGTACCTCTGCTCCCAGCTCAGTCAGAGGCGGCCTAGGGAAGGATGCAGCCCGGCTGGGCAGGGCGGAGGGCGGGGTAGCTTCTGTCCCACTCCAGGCATGAGCCCTGCCTCCAGGACGGAGCCTGGACGGGGCAGCTTTCCCTAACTCTGGCCTCGTCTTTCCTCCCTGTTTCACCAGAGCAGCCTGGGAGCGTCCTGGGCCCCGAGTGTGCCTCCTGCAAAAGAGTCTTTTCTTCCTACTTCAGAAAGGAGCCTGTGTACCAGCTTCCCTGCGGCCACCTCCTCTGCCGGCCCTGCCTGGGTGAGAAGCAGCACAGCCTGCCCATGGCGTGCACAGCCTGCCAGCAGCCGTTCGCCAGCCAGGACGTGCTGCGGGTCCACCTCTGAGGGACCGGCCTGGACCCAAGGAAACCTGTTGTTGGGAGGAGCGGAAGTGGGGGTCATAGTTCCTTAAGGTCTGGCCAGGTCACAGGCACAGAGGGGCCTCTTCTTTCCCAAGGGCTTTGCCTTTATTGCTTCCCACAGGGTAGCGCAGCGGGGAGTGAGGGTGAGGGAGGGGCGCTCTACTCCCGCACAAGTGGCAACAGGATAACAAAGCCATAGTTTGGGCCGGAGGGATGGGGGAGGTGTCCCTGCCCTCCTGCACCTCCCTGCCACCCCACCCCCGCCCTGCCAGAGCCCAGGGCCTGCCAGAGCCAGCCCACCCTGCTGAGGGCCCCAAGTTGTATGCATAGCCGCACCCCCGTCCCCGCCCGCAGGGTGGGCGTGTGTGCAGCACAGTGGACTGCGGCGCCGGGTCTCAGCCTCTGCTGTCAGCGTCGCCCCAGTGGGCCGCGGCGGGGTCTGCGCAGTGAGTGACTCAGACCCGGCTGGTGAGCCTTAATAAAGCGATGGTTGACGTCTGCTGTGGACTTCCTCCTGGTGGATGGCCTCTGTGTGTCGTCATCCCCCTGTCCCCCGGCTGCGCCCTTCAGAGCGGGACTGTCGCGGGGCAGCCGTGGGCAGTCACTGCAGCCGTCAGGCAGTGAGACGGGTCAGATGCGTGCGTGCTGCGTGAGGGTTTGCAGGTGGGCGGGTGCAGGTGCGCGCTCTCCTTGGCTGCCTGGAGCCCGTGTCAGGAAAGCTGCTTGTTTGTGGGCAGAGTTTTTTCTTTTCTGCCCAAAATTTAGTTTTATGGAGTCCCAGAGGGAAAGTACATGTTCTTACAATTGTTTCCTGTGTGGAATAGATTCTGATCACTAGAAGAACATTAGTAAGAAACTACACCATGCTTTTCCCTCTTACCTTCTGAGCATGTCTGGGAAGGAGCAGCCCAGAGAGGCTTCATATTTTATCTTTGAGATTCCAGCACAGGCCCCTGTGGACAGGCCCCTGTGGACAGGCCGTGGGGACCCTCTAGCCACCCAGGGCTCTGAGCTGCCTGCTCCCCCTCTCCTCCCACAGGCCTGCTGCCTTGTTCCGGGGGAGGTCCCTCAGGGATGGAGCTGGCCTTCTCTCCCCCGACACGGGGCAGAGAGAACTGTAGTCCTTACCCTGAATTATTAAAAATTCACCTTGGTCTCCAGTCCGGACCCAAGAATTTAGAGATCCGGGGCTAGGGTTCAGGAATATGTGTTTTAAAGAGTCCCTAGGGGATGTGTAAGTCCCAAAGGTAGCCGCGCCTGCGCCCTTCCCTCTGCCTCCTGGTGGCGCTTCCCTTGATGCAGCCTCACAAGAGACTTCAGGGTCTGCACTGATGGGCTTTCCTCTCAGCTGATGAGGCTCCCTTATGCCCTTGACTTTAAATGTCTAGGGCATTCCAGATTCTTGCCTGAACCCCCTTGCATGCTCATGTTCTAGGAAAAGCCCAGCGTTTGTAGCAGAATCACAGGGTGTGGTGGGAAGGACTCCTAGCTTCACCCTGTCATGGCATCAGGGTAACAGCCTAGTTCCCACCAGCAGGTCAAAGGCCTCAGGGAGCCCTTCCCTCTGGGGGTTGCCCGGTTTGCCCCCCGCCCCCCTCCCCCAGAGCTAGAGCAGACACCAGCATGGGGTCAGCGTAAAGCATGCCCGGTGAGGGGCGGGGGGGGGGGGGGGGGGGGGGGGGGGGCCGAGCTGCCTCCCCTCCTGCAGGGGGCCTGGCGATCTGCATTTCAAACAGGTTCCTGCTTCCTAGGTGTCACTCATGGGAAATCAGGCATGAGAGCCACTGGGGCAGACAGTTCCTGCTCTCTGACCAGGTAGAGCCACAGCTACTTCCTTGGAGACCCATCCATCCTTAGCTCATTTTAAAAGGCCCCCAGAAGGAAGTGGTGGTTGTACCACCCTTGCTGGAAACACACTGAGCCCTGCTGGGCTCAATTTCTCTCCCCTAGAAAATGGCAATAACCTTTCTCTCGGTGCCAGTGAGGTTCAGAGACGTTTTATTTCTCACTGGAGCCCGGAGCCAGGCGCAAAGCAGTGGACACACGGACTCCACCGACGGAGACTCAGGACTGCAGTGTTGACGTGGCGCTGCTCCCTCGCCCCACCGCAGGTTCTGTGGGACGCTCGTCTCTTCCTCTGTCCTGCATCGTTTACTCATCACGAAGCCTGTTTGGGCCGTGCAGCCCTGGGCCCCCGCTGGCTCTGGCACCCGAGGCACCTGAGGCTTTGTGAGGCAGGGGGGCCCTGGTGCTCACCTCCAAGGTGCGGAGCGAGACTTTGCTTGTGTCCTGCCGCCCTCTGTCGGGCAGAGGCCCCAGTCCTTGGCCACTGTCTGCCCTCATTAACGGGGGCTGGGCCACACTCACTCATGCCCTCTGCTGGCGCTCTCTAGCCTGGAGCAGGCGGGAAGGAGGGTGGCGGCTCAGAAGTAGTCCTGGAGGTAGAAGACATAGAAGAACCAAATTACTAGGAAGAAGATGAGCAGCTGCTCGGTGCTCACAGAGTATTCCGCCTCCTGGCAGTCAGGCTTCAAGGCCCTACAGCGCCTGGGCCCTGGGGACGGGGGGCCATCCCCACGCCTTCCCCGCTTCCTCCTGGGGGTCTCCAGCTTGAGGCTGCTCAGCCGCTAGGTGCTTTTTCATTCCCCAGGAAGCGGCCCTCTACCTCCTGGGTTGCCGTAAGTAGGTCTGCAGACAAAGAGGCCTGCCCCTGGAGGAAATGCCTGCCAGGCCCCTGCTCACCCCCTGCCTGCAGCATTGTGATGATGGGCTGGCGGCCATTGTGATGGCCCTGGGTGGGGCGGGGCTGCCTCAGGCTGGCCCCCGCCTGCAGAGCTGGCCCCTCTGCCCTCTCTTGGCTTCCTGCCCAGCCCTCTCCTCAGCCTGCTCTCCCAGTTCTAGGAAGGGGAATGGCTGGGTTGGGAATTAGCCAAAGATGCGCTATTCCATATAGTAACCTCACGTGGCCTTCTGTGACTATTTAAATTAGTTAAAATAAAAAACTCAGTTCCGAGGCACATGTGCTAATGGCCATTCTGTTGGACGGCACAGATATAAAATATGTCCACAGGTGTGGCTTCGTTGGTTGGGCACCGTCCTACAAAGCAAAAGGCACCAGACTGATTGCGGGTCAGGGCACAGGCCTGGGTTGTGGGTTTGTCCCCCAGTCAGGGCGCACACAAGAGGCAGCTGATGGATGTTTCTCTCCCTTTCTCCCTCCCTTCCCCTCCAAATAAATGAATTAATAAATAGTTGTGCTGGACAGTGCTGGGCCAAAGTAGGAACGTGGTGAGACTGGCCCTTGGCGCCCCTTAGCTCTCATGAACCTGACTGCTGACAGGCCATCACCCCGGTCCGCCTACTGTAACGCGTTGCCTCTCACGAAGGGGCCGTGGCCCGGAGCGGTGACAGGGGCTCCGGGGCGGCACGGGGATGAGGTTAAAGAGGAAGAGGCAGCCTTGTGGCGGTTGGTGCGTTCTTTCATCACGGTTTGCACCGGTAGGAAGATGATGCTGCCGCCCATCACTGCACTATCAAGAGATAACCGCGCAAACATTTTGGATCTTTTCCAATATTTTATTAGAAGGGAACAAATGTATGTGTGTATACTGTGTGGTTCTGGTGCCTGCCAGTTCCCTTAACATGGGCACTTCGTTATTTTGGTTTGTACTTCAAATTATAAAGATAATTTTGAAGAATAAGCCAAAATAATGAGGAAAACCCTGAAAATGAAGAACAGTGGGTTGGGGTGGAACTGACTCATGAATACACAGACCAACGAAACAATTGGAGACTCAGGTCCCGCTGCGTGTGGACACGCAGTGTGCGACACGTGGACACGCAGTGTGCGACACGTGGACACGCAGTGTGCAACGCGTGGACACGAAGCGTGTGACACCAGGGGCATCAATGCGAACGGGGCGGGCCTTTCAGTCCGTGCTGCCGGAGTCACTGGGAGAATGGAACCATCTAAGAACCAGAAGAAAGTGTAAAATAAGGGAATTCCTAGGAGTGAGGAAAGCTTCCCATGGTCAAAATCCAGATACACTAGTAAAAGATGTAAATTTGACTATGTACAAAAATCTCTATGTTGATAGAAAAAAAACACGTGACCATTAGCAAAGTAAATACATAAATTATGAACTGGGAAAATGTACTTCGTTTTGCAGCAGTTAATATCCTAAAAGTAAGGCCCGGCTGGTGTAGCTCAGTGGATTGAGCGCGGGCTGGCAACCAGGCGGTCCCGGTTCGACCCCAGTTGGGGCACATGCCTGGGTTGCAGGCCAGGTCCCAGTGAGGGCCATGTGAGAGGCAACCATACATTGCTCTTTCTCCCTTCTCCTCTCTCTAAAAATAAATAAATAAAATCTTAAAAAAATATATCCTAAAAGTAAGAAAGATGCACAAAGTACACTTGGCCTTTTGAACATGTCAAAAGGTGCTCACCTTTGCCCCTGCTAGGGTAGAATAAAAACCCTGAGGTCCCGAGTTTGGCCACAGTCGCTGGTGAGGCTGTGGGCCAGGAGGTGCTGTTAATATGTTGCTGGGAATGCAGGGGGTGCGTCCTTTGCAAAGGGAATGTGACAATATCTAAAGAAGCGGCATATGCATGTGCCCTCTGACCTGGCCTCCCACTTCTAGGATTCTAGCCCAAAGACTCCCTGGCAAAAATGTGAAGAGGACAATTCCAGCCCTACCAGCCAGCAGCTTAAACAGCCAGGGCTGGTCCTTTGGGGGCTGATCAGCCCCCTGTGGAGAGGCCCGCTGTGCCCAGAGAATGGGCGCAGGACCAAGTGGTTTACACATACATGATTCTGCTTACATTATCAAGGAGATTATGGAGACTTAGAAGAACATCCCTATGTGTTAAAAAACCTTTACATTCAGCCCAGCTGGTGTAGCTCAGTGGATTGAGCGCAGGCTAGGAACCAGAGGGTCCCGGTTCGATTCCCAGTCGGGGCACATGCCTGGGTTGCAGGCAGGTCCCCAGTGAGGGCCATGTGAGAGGCAACCATACATTGCTCTTTCTCCCTCCCTTCTCTCTCTGAAAATAAATAAATAAAATCTTTTAAAAAAAAAAGCCTTTGCATTCAAAAGGGTTGGTTTTTTTATTTTTTTATTTTTTATTTTATTTTTTTTTTAGATTTTTTAATTTTTTTTATTTATTTTTAGAGAGAGGGGAAGGGAGGGAGAGAGGGAGAGAAACAGCAATGTATGGTTGCCTCTCACGTGGCCCTCACGGGGACCTGGCCCGCAACCCAGGCATGTGCCCTGACTGGGAATCGAACCGGGACCCTCTGGTTCCCAGCCCGCGCTGAATCCACTGAGCTACACCAGCCAGGGCAGGGTTGGTTTTTTTTAAAGTCTCTGTGTATTGAGCACACTGTCCCAGGCATTGTGCTATGTGAAATATGTATTATCTTTTTAAAAATATATAGTTTATTGATTATGCTATTACAGTTGTCCCAGTTTCTCTCTGCCCTCCAGCAGTCCCTCCCCTTAGTTCATGTCCATGGTTGTGCATGTAAGTTGTTTGGCTTCTCTATTTCCTAAACTGTTTTTAACAACCCCCCTTCCCCTGTCTATTTTGTACTTACCAATTATGCTTCTTAATCCCTGCACCTTTTCCCCCATCCTCCTCCTTCCCTCTTCCCACTGATAACCCTCTAAATGATCTCCATATCTATGATTCTGATCCCATCCTGCTGGTTTGCTTAGTTTGTTATTTTAGATTCAGTTGTTGATAGTTGTGAATTTGTTGCCATTTTAATGTTCATAGTTCTGATCTTCCTCTTTTTCTTAAATAAGTGCCTTTAACATTTCATGTAATAATGACTTCGTGATGATGAACTCCTTTAGCTTTACCTTGTCTGGGAAGCACTTTATCTGCCCTTCCATTCTAAATGATAGCTTTGCTGGATAGAGTAATCTTGGATGTAGGTCCTTGCTCTTCATCACTTTGAATACTTCCTGCCAGTCCTTTCTTGCCTGCAGATTTTCTTTTGAGAAATCAGCTGACAGTCTTATGGAAACTCCTTTGTAGGTAACTGTCGCCTTTTCTCTTGCTGCTTTTCAGATTCTCTCTTTATCCTTAAGCTTTGGCATTTTAATTATGATGTGTCTTTGTGTGGTCCTCTTTGAGTCCAACTTGTTTGAGACTGTGCTTCCTGGACTTGTATGTCTATTTCCTTCACCAAATTAGGAAAGTTTTCTTTCATTCTTTTTTCAAATAAGTTTTCAGTTTCTTGCTTTTCCCCTTCTCTTTCTGACACCCCTATGATTTGGATGTTGGTACATTTGGAGATTTCCCAGAGGCTTCTTATACTATCCTAGTTTTTTTGAATTCTTGTTTCTTCTTACTGTTCTGGTTGAATGTTTATTTCTTCCTTATGTTCCAAATAATTGACTTGAGTCCCAGCTTCCTCCCCTTCACTGTTGGTTTCCTGTAGACTTTTCCGTATTTCACGTCATGTAACTTTCATTTCTTCCTTTATGTTGTTGCTGCACTCAGTGAGTCCTTTGAGCATCCTGATCACCAGTGTTTTGAACTCTGCATCTGAAAGGTTGGTTATCTGTTTCGTTCAGTTCTTTTTCTGGGGTTTCGTTCTGTTCTCTTGTTTGGGCCACCTTTCTTTGTCTCCTCCATTTGGCAGCCTCCCTGTGTTGTTTCTGGGTACCAGGTAGAGCTGCTTTGACTCCCTGTCGTAGCAGTGTAGCCTGTTGTAGAAAAGGCGCCTGTAAGTTGTGTGGGGCGGAGCCAGGGAGGGGCAACCCAATTCACCTTTGCAGCTCTGTGGGGGAGGGAGGGCTCAGAGAGGGGACAGTGCTGCTGCCTGGCTTCTGGAGGTTTGCCTGGCGCTGACCCCGTTTCCAGTCACTTCACTCTCTCCCTGTGTGGGACTCGTGCCCTTGCAGCTGTTGCCTGGTGCTGAATCCCGGGGTGGGTGGGTTCTAAGACCGTGTGACCCCATTAAGCAGAATCTCCTGAAAATCTGGCAGTTTCTTTTGCTGCCCCAACCCCCACTGGATTTTACAGCCAGAAGTTATGGGGATGTATCTTCCCTGTGCTGGAACCCTGGGCTGTGTGGTCTGGCCTAGGGCTTGGATCGCTTGCTCCCAAGGTGTCCCTCTGGATTTTTATCTATCACACGTGAATGTGGGACCTCCTATTCCACCGCTGCCACCTCTCTGTGCCATACCATGTCTCCTCACCTCTCTGCCTGTCTCTGCGTCTCCACCCTTGATGCCTGTCTGGATGAATTTGGCTTCTTTAAATCCTTGGTTGTCCATACAGTTCAATTTTCTGACAGTTCTGGGTGTTATTTGTTTTGAGGTTTAGTTATAATTCTCTCTGCCATTGCATGAGGAGGTGAAACCTATCTACCTACATCTCCATCTTGACCAGAAATTCTGAAATATGTATTATTTTCTTTAATCCTCACAACTCTTGGAGGAAAGAAGAAGCTGAGTCTCAGTTGCATGAAAAGCTCATCTGACTGACTCCAAGGCCACCAGCTCTTAACTCCTGAGAGGCCCTATAGGAGCAGAGGCTGGCAAAGAGCTATCTTAAATAACCCCTATAGGGTCAGCCTGGATACTGTCACCGCAGGGCCTGGAAGGCCCCCTCCATGGAGCCGAGACCTTGTGCAGGGCACAGGGGGGCGCTGATAGCACTGGTCTTGTGGGAGACCACGCATCTCCATGATCCACAGGAACCTATCCACTAGGGTCCAAGCTCCCCATATAACCCAGAACCGGAGGCACCAAAAAATCTAATTATGGAATAACTCGTGACTACACTTTTGAAAATTCAATGATATTACACTTCTAGGCACAAATATAAAAGATGTTCCCTTAATAAAGGCTCAGCAGCATTAACCTCATGTAAATGGATATTAATCCTGGTTGAAATGTCAATGGAAAAGTACCCGTCATGTGCAGTTACTGAAACAGGAGGGCGTGGGAAGGAGCAGGTGCAGAGCGGCTCCATCCGCGGTGGTCTTGGGCAGGCTTGGGCCACGCGCAGTGGGTGCTAGGGTCCTACCAGGTGTGGCTGCCATGCTGCAGATAGTGACCCCAGCAGTGTGATGGGGTGGCTGAGGGAGAGTCGGTTTGAAAGAAAAATTGGGTGTGGGGAAACAGTAACCAAATGAGCCCTGTGTGGTCCTAGTGGGGGCAACGTGAAGGATGGACAGACTGGGGACAGTCCTGGGACAGTGTCAGGAAGCAGAGGCAAGAGTAGGGAGGAAGGGGGTGCTGTCAACACTCTCTAAGCCAATAGAGAGAGCTGGGTTTGAACAGAGAGAGTAGAGAATCAGGGTGGGGGAGACAGGGACATGATTCCTGATACCCTCCCCTTGGGCCCAGGGCCCAGACATCAATGGTGACTCAGCTGATGAAATGCAACTCCATGGCTCATTAATCAGGAAGCCTGTGATTAGCCTGTCTCAGAAACCAGGATCCCCCAGAGAGAGCCCCTCTCACCTGCCTTCCTCTCCCTCCCACCCAGAGCATGAGATCAGGCTCAGGGGAGCGAGCCCCTGGGAATGAGGAGGGGCCAGGAGCATGAATACCAGGGGAAATGAGATGCTGGGACACGCGTTTATGCATGAGATGACCTTGGTAAATTGACCTTCTATAATGAGATGACGGAAATGATGGCAAGCGCCTCAAACCTTAAAAGTTTCCCCACTGAAAAACCCGGGGGGCCGGCTGGGGCGCAGCCTGCCTGCAGCTGGGAGCTTGGTGTGTGCAAAACCACGCAGTTTAGTCTCAGAGCGATTTGGAGCAAAAGAAAGACACATGCGGGAACCGACATGCATTTCACACTGCGATGGGACGCAGTGACACTTCTTAAAATTCCCCTTTTATCCTCCCGTCCACCTCTTGCCTTGCTTTCCGGCGGCTCTGCCGCACCTCTTGCAAAGCTCCTTGGAAAAATCCGTCCCCAGACCTAGTCTTTCCTCCTGACTGCACACCACTGTGACTCTCAAAGAATCCGTTGCCAATTCTTTGACACTCATTCTATCCCAAAGGGCTCCCTGTGCCTTCTCTGGACTCTGGAGGGGCTCGTTTGTGGTGGCTTAGACACGTAGAGGGTGGCAGCAGTGACCCTATGTGATTTCTGAGGCTGTCATAGAGTGCCACATGAATTCTGACTCATTTCCTAGAACTTGCAAGAAGTCTAACTACCCCGCCAAGCTGTGCAAAGCCACACAGAGAGGCCACAGGTGGACAGGAGCTCCAGCTGGCAGTCTCGGCTGAGCCCAGCCTTTGGGTCATCCCAGCCCAGGTGCCCGGGCACGTGAGTAAAGAAGTCTCTGGATGATTCCAGCTGCTGGCCATTCACTCTTACCCTCAGAGGCCCCAGACATTGTGGAGCGGAGAAAAGGCGTCCTTGCCATGCCCTATTTGGACTCCTGACCTTCAGAATCGACGGGCCGATGAGTCAGTGGTTGTTTTGAGCGTTGCATTTTGGAGTTGTTTGTTATACAGCAAGTCGTAACTAGAACAAACGCCAAATCCTCAACGACTCCTACAGAGGGGCCTCAACCAGAAGGGCAAAGCCAGAATCCTCCCAGCAGAGAGGGGAAGGGGGAGCCTGAAAGTGTTCCTGCGCTAATACTTTGTGTCCTGAGAAATGTCTGGCTGCAGGCAGGCACCACAGGCAGAGAAACCGAGGCTCATCGGAGCTGGCCTGCATGCTAACTCATTTACTGAAGACCCAGCGTGGGGCCCATTGCAGGGTCCTGGGGACACAGTGACGAGAGAAAACCTGTCTCCTAGGGCAGACAGACAGGGAGACATAAATATATCAGTTCTCAGTCAACCACATCGACCTGCAGGGGGAAAGTGGGCTCTGGTTCTGATTTTGGAAAAATCACAGAGGATTTGGGGGGGGGGGGTCACTTAGCTCCACCGTACCTGCTGTCCCTTTAAAATATCATCCTGACTTTCTTTTAAGGCACTGCCCTTTCTCCACTGGCAAGTCTGAGGATGCTTTATTCAGATGCTTAGGGGTTGGCATGGGAGCCAAGCTAAGCCACATCGACAGCCCCCCTTGGAATGGGAATCGAGCACAGGGACAAGGCCCACGGCACTTGAAGCCATCCCTAGAATGGATGCTCTTGATTCAGCCCATCTTGCCCGAGATGCTGTGGGTACTGGTTGCTAATGGCTTATAGCTGGCCTGTCGCCAGAGACTTGCCCTCAGCTTGTGGGAGCCGCCTCACCAAGACAATGCCTGGGAGGGTCCCTTTCCCCAACCTCTTTCATCGATGACTGAATAGTACGCAAATATATACATACATATATAAATTAACCTTCTTGCCTCTTGGTAAGGTGACACTGTGGTGCCACTCACACCGCGGAGCCCTGTGGGCTCAGGCTGAAGCTCGAGTCCAGCTGAAACCCCATCTTTACCTGGCTTCTTCCCCATCTGTCCAGCTTCCCTCACTCCTGAGAGCCTCCCTCATAAATCGTGGGTGCAAGAGACCGATCTCAGGCACCGCTCCTGGGGGATCTGACACATCCTTTCCACGAAACTTCATGGGGTCCTGCTCCGCGGCCCTCCAGAACCACAGTTTCCAGCTTGTTCTCTAGCCTTCCCTTACACTGTGAGCTCCTAGTAGTCTTCTACTAAATTACTTCTGCTCAAATTTTCCAAAACAGGGCACAGAACCAGGAGTGGGGGGCTGATAACGGCTTTCAAGTACATGGGGGTCATGTAGGGTTGACCAGGAGGGGCCAGGAGGCAGTGAAGCTCATGTTCATCTTCTGGTTTGGACCCGCGTCCTATGGCAGGTGGGAATGAAGCAGCTGAGTCACTGCAGCCATGGGCCTCCGAGGGTCCGGTGCTGGAAGACTCAGGGACCAGTAATGCCTGAGACCCAGACAAGAAAGGCCCTGCTCTGGCCCTCCTTAGGGTGAGGCTTGGTGATAGCCCACTCAGAACTTGTAGCCTGTGGGCTGTGGCATGGAATACCTCGCCTAACTTTCCCACGACTATTTCTATGGCTGGGGGAGTCCTCTCCCTTAGGTTTGTGCCCAAGCTGGACCACACTGCAATGTGTAAATGTGCCTTCATGGTGGGGAGGGGAGGCAGTGTGTGAGGTGCATAGGCAGAGCCTGGACCTGCAGCTTGGAATGTCCACGTCCCTTGGAATTTGGGACAGAACAAAGCTTCAGAGAGAGGCTAGCTCCTCCCAGCTGCCAAGTTCTACCGCAGAACTCCCAAGAGCACGAGAATTCCAAACTTGAATCTGGGCTTCAGGTCCTCATGAACATGTATTTGTCAAGGTAGGAGAGAACACGTTTTATTGAATGTTTTGTTAGCTTGACTGACAACTTCTAAACATGTGGTCAGATTTTCCGCCAGGAGCCACAAAAAGTAAGGCTAATACTTCAAAAAACTTTTCTATTATGGAACATTTCACACATATACAAAAATACAGATTAGTTGAATAAACTCATTAACCATCATCCAGTTCCCACAATTCCTAACTCGTGGCTCGTCTTGTTTCTTCTACACTGACCCTCACCCAATTTGCCCCTCTCGTGTTATTTTGAAGCAAGTTAGGGCACTGGATTAACCATTTTTAGTGCATGATGGTGGGCGCTTCCAGAGTGTCCTTTTCTCAGGAAAGTGACAAATCACGGCCTGGGGGAACCCATCAGAGCCTCAGAAGACACAGGGACGGCGACCCCTTCCGGGCTGCGCTGACATTAGCATGCTAGGTTGGGGTCCTGCTCCTGCTCTTTGCTACCTATGTCTCTTCGGGAAATTTGCTTAACCTCTTTGTGCCTCAGTTTCCACATCAATAAAACGGTGATAAACACATCTCATAACATTGTTATATGACTTTCAGTGTCATATATGTGTGGTTGCCTCTCATGAACCCCTACTGGGGACCTGGCCCACAACCCAGGCATGCGCCCTGACTGGGACTAGAACCAGCGGCCCTTTGGTTTGCAGGGTGGCGCTCAATCCACTAAGCCACACCAGTCAGGGCCGAAAATGTTTTAATTAAACTACAGAAACAATGGTTATAGTACAGAATATTCATGAGCAAAAAAGATACACCATATTTTAAATACTTACAAAGTTACAAGACATTTGCTTCCTTAACATTTTTCATATTTTATTTTATTTTTTTATTCATTTTTTAAAAAGATTTTATTTTTATTTATTTTTAGAGAGAGGGGAAGGGAGGGAGAAAGAGAGGGAGAGAAACAGCAATGTATGGTTGCCTCTCACATGGCCCTCACGGGGACCTGGCCCGCAACCCAGGCATGTGCCCTGACTGGGAATCGAACCGGGACCACTTGGTTCCCAGCCCGCGCTCAATCCACTGTGCTACACCAGCCAGGGCACATTTTTCATATTTTAAAGACGATCATTTTTATCATTTGGTGGAGTGGGGGTAGGGAAAGAAGAGATGTATTTATCATCAGCCAGATGTGCTCACTGTGTGCTTCGTTATTTATACACAAGGCCTGGGTGACCGGAAATGCAGTTCTCAGGCATTAATAAACTGGGCAGCCATTTGTTTCTGCACAATAACAACAACAAAATCTTCAGAGAGGATGTTTCTAAATTGAACCCGGGGTCATCTACTGGATACCAGTTCCAAATACAGTCTTCCCACTGGAGAAATCAGCACAGTCCCTGAGTTTCATATGCACTACTGATCCTGGCTGGGGGCGCGGGGGCAGGGGGAATGTTTTTCTTTCCTTCATCAGGACATACAGAATATCTAGTTGTCAAAGGGAAGGTAGGTGCGTAGAGTTTTATAATAATAATGAGTAGTGAGGGGTCTTAAAAACAAGATGGAACTGAAATATTAACAACAATATAAAAGATGATGAAAGCAAAGGAATTGTGTTAAAATTTTATAAGGAATTCACCTTGCTCTGGAGGAGGATAGACATATAAATTTACCTCAGATATTATTTGGTTAAACTACTGAGATCAATGTGAAGGGAATTTAGGAGACAGGAAAGCAGGAAAAGGAAGTGAGGACCCTGAAGTAGACAGAAAAATGGAGGCTGGATCTGTGCAGATAAGTCCAAGCAGATCATCAACCATCACAAATGGAAACAGTCAGCTTGTCTTGTTAAAACAGGAACACTCAGGTCAGATAACAAAATCAGATCCTGCCATGTACGGTTTCTTTCTTTCTTTCTTCTTCCTTCCTCTCAAGATTTTATTTACTTATTTTTAGAGAGAGGGGAAGAGAGGGAGAGAGGAGAGAAACATCGGCGTGAGATAGAAACATCCATCGGTTGCCTCTCTTATGCCCCAATCAACCAGGGAACCTGCAACCCAGGCATGTGTCCTGACCAGGAATCGAACTAGCAACCTTTTGCTTTGTGGGATGAATGCCCAACCAACTGAGCTATACCAGTCAGGGCATGCCATATACTGTTTCAACAGGCATAAATAAAGCACAGGGACACCAAAAGGTGGATAACAAAAGATTTTTAAGAAGAGAACAAATATAGCAATATTAATATTAACTAGATTTAAGGCAAAAGTAATTAGCATAAAGAGAGAGTTTATTTAATGATAAATGGAATTACCCATCAAGAGCACATAACAATCAGAAACCTGCATGCACCGAACAACATACCTTCAAAGTAGCAGACAAACCCACGCCCACAGTGAGAGGCAGAGAAGGCATGCACTTCATAATCTTGTTCATCTAGTTCTTGTAACACAATTGTGTCTCAAGGACTGACGTAACACTACCAAACATGAAATCACCAAACAGGACTACCCACTCAGCCACAGTGTGCCGCAGCCCGCTGCGGCAAGGGTGGTCGTGGGATAGGGTGAGGGACTGAAATAAAGGAGAGGACCAAATGCTCTGCTGGCATAAGGCAATTTTATTCAAAGCTACAAGTCTTTTTATACACGTTAGAGATAGATAGCAACTAGCTGAATACAAAGGCTAAGTCATTGGTCACTCCCCTGAGAACAGGTCCTTCTTCT